>SJYQ01095298.1:1615077-1670627 GCA_006410935.1 Redunca redunca | reverse complement strand
TTTTGCTTTTTTGCATTTCTTTTCCATGGGGATGGTCTTGATCCCTGTCTCCTCTACAACATCACAAACCTCATTCCATAGTTCATCAGGCACTCTATCTATCATCAGATCTAGTCACTTAAATCTGTTTCTCACTTCCACTGTATAATCATAAGGGATTTGATTTAGGTCCTACCTGAATGGTCTAGTGGTTTTCCCTACTTTCTTCAATTTAAGTCTGAATTTGGTAATAAGGAGTTCATGATCTGAGCCACAGTCAGCTCCTGGTCTTGTTTTTGTTGACTGTATAGAGCTTCTCCATCTTTGGCTGCAAAGAATATAATCAATCTGAATTCAGTGTTGACCATCTGGTGATGTCCATGTGTAGAGTCTTCTCTTGTGTTGTTGGAAGAGGGTGTTTGCTATGACCAGTGCATTTTCTTGGCAAAACTCTATTAGTCTTTGCCCTGCTTCATTCCACATTCCAAGGCCAAATTTGCCTGTTACTCCAGGTGTTTCTTGACTTCCTACTTTTGCATTCCAGTCCCCTATAATGAAAAGGACATCTTTTTTGGGTGTTAGTTCTAAAAGGTCTTGTAGGTCTTCATAGAACCGTTCAAAACATAGGCACAAACCAGGCTGGTCGCCCTATTATATGAGCATTTGCTTCCACGATCGCCACCCAGCGGTGAGCATGGGTTGCTGCACTCTTTGCTTTTCCAGCCACAGAGGCAGCGGACTTCTTCCCTCTCCTCTTAAGTTAGGGTTAAGATTTCCAAAAGTCTATTGCTATGCAAAGGTTTAGAGTGACACCCGAGGGGCTGTTCTCCTCCTTCTCCTCCTTCTGGAAATGGATTAAATTGAAGGGGGGGTGGGGGTGGGGTTGAGGCCTCTGAGGTGTGGGGGAAGGGAGGTGACCTCCCAGGCTTGTGTCCCTGCTTTGCCTCTGGGAACTTTACGAGGTGATGCTCATTTGCTTTGGAAATAGGAGAGTGGGATGGCTCAGCATCTGGGGACAGGACAGGACCAGGAAGGTGCTGGGTTTGCAGAAAGAGGGCAGTATGTCACTGAGGGGACAGGGTCCCCCTGCCCTTCGTGGGTGTCCCAGCATCAGAGGACAGAGAGAAGCAGAGCCCTGGGTGGGAAGCAAAATCCTCACCCAGCTCCAAGTCTGCTGGGGCAGAACTGAGATGTGACCCCGGGGCAAGTCATTTCCTGTCCCTGAGCCTCCAAGTCCACACCCGCACAGTGTGGACGTGGGACACAATTCCGCAGTAAAGAGCAGAATCCAGCGATCAGTCTTGCTTTCTTCCTTAGTAGGAAGAATTAGAGAAACTGAGAAATTGAAGGAATATTTCTTTTTTCCTTTTTTTAAAAAACATTATTTTTGGCTGCGTTGGGTCTTAGTTGTGGCATGTGGGATGTTTTGTTGCAGCGTGCGGGCTTCTCTCTCGCTATGTCCCGTGGGCTCTGTAGTTGCAGTCCACAGGCTTAGTTGCCTTGTCGAATGTAGGATCCTAGTTCCCACACCAGGGATTGAACCCACGTTCCCTGCACTGGAAAGTGGATTCTTAACCACTGGACCACCAGAGAAATCCCTGGAATATTTCTCTTTGAAAAATATTTGCTTTCAAGTCAATTGAGATATAACTCTGCTGCTGCTGCTAAGTCGCTTCAGTCGTGTCCGACTCTGTGCGACCCCACAGACGGCAGCCCACCAGGCTCCTCCATCCCTGGGATTCTCCAGGCAAGAACACTGGAGTGGGTTGCCATTTCCTTCTCCAATGCATGAAAGTGAAAAGTGAAAGTGAAGTCGCTCAGTTGTGCCCAACTCTTAGCAACCCCATGGACTGCAGCCCACCAGGCTCCTCCAACCACGGGATTTTCCAGGCAAGAGTACTGGAGTGGGGTGCCATTGCCTTCTCCGAGGTATAACTCTAGCCAATATTATTTCTTCATTAACTATCTGCCAGGGCTTGCCTGATGGCTCAGCGGTAGTGCCTGGAGTGCAGGAGACGCAGGTTCGATCCCCGGGTTGGGAAGATCCCCTGGATGGGGACATGGCAACCTACTCCAGTATTCTTGACTGGGAAAATCCTATGGACTGAGGAGCCTGAAGGGCTATGGTCCATGGGGTTGCAGAGAGTCAGACGTGACTAAAGTGACTGAGTACGCACACACGCAGGCCCTTTCCTAAGCCCTTCACATATCCTAACTCACCTAATCCTTGAGGCAAGTGTAGGAGGCAAATGTTGTTTTTACTCCTGTTTTACAGTTGAGGAAACTGAGACACAAGTAGTATAAGGAACCATCCCAGGTCACCGAGCTAAATGGCAGAGCAGGGATTAACTCTAGAATGAAGGAGGCTGCTTGCCTCCTGACAAACATGGTGCATTCTCCACTGCTTCCAGAGTCCATCTCCAGATTTGCAGAGACCTGTGCTTGGGACCAGACAGTTTCCTCTGTGCTTGTGAAGGGGATCAGAATATACCATCCCAATTTTTTGGTGACAAAAAACAAAGAATTAATCAAAAAAGGACAGTCACTAGCTCAACTGACTGCAAAGTCCAGTTGTAGAGCTGGTAAGATGTCTTCAGGTTCTGCTGGATCCAGGCGCTCTCAAGGTATCCCCAGGAACCCGTCCTGCTCTCTGCCTCTCACCTGCCTGGTTCTCATTATTGGCCTCATCCTCAGAGGGACTCTACCCAGGAAAGAGCAGATGGGCATCCACAGTTCCAGAAAGATGGTCTATTATCTTAGCAACTCCAGCAGAAAAAGGCTGCCAGGGGTTAGTGACACTTCACTCTTCTCTGCCAAGAATGGTCAACTTGCCCACATACAGAATGAAGGGAAAGGGTCAGTCCATCTGAACCTCAGAAACTGATAGTGGCAAAGGAATGATGGTCCTCTAAAGGAAATCTCGAACGATGTTTTCGTAGCCAGGGCTGCCTGCGATGCAGGAGATGCTAGGGATGTGGGTTCGATTCCTGGGTCAGGAAGATTCCCTGGAGAAGGAAATGGCAATCCGCTCCAGTATTCTTGCCCGGAGAATCCATGGACAGAGGAGCCTGGAGGGCTGCAGCCCATGGGGTCGGAAAGAGTGGGACAATAACCGAGCATGCACGCTTTGCCCTTCCATAGCCAGTGGACTCTGGGGATCCAAAAATGACAGATGGCTCTTCACACCCTCTCCTTGCGGCTGGTCATTCTGGGCACCTGCTGTGCTCTCTGGGTTGGGCTTTGTTTTGATACATCTCTTCTGCCAGAGGGCTTTGCTGTATCTTCCTGCTGGGAGGCTGTGTTTCTCTTCTTCATGCTCTTCTGAATTCTGTGTGTTTACAGCAGTGGAGTCACCTGGGCTGAATTTGGTCCAGCCTTGGCAAAAACGTATCCTGCAGCTCATCAGTGTTCCAGGCCAGCCAACTCACCAGGAAGCCACACTCAGGTTTGGAGCCGAATGTCAGCAGGAACATGGAGTCAAGCTGAACATAAGTCTGCGTTAGACCCTGGCATGCAGTGTCCAGCTGCCCTTTGCAAGGTCTAAGCATCCGTCTCCTAGGTCCTGGGAATATTGCTTGTGGGACTGATGGGTCATAGCTATGTCCTTCACTGAGCATTGTCCACATCTGTGCTACAGGGACCTCCTCCTTCAGCCAAGGATACACACCCTGCTGAGGTCCAGCCCACAGTCAATGAAATGAGGTTAACCGCCCAAACGCAGAGCTCCCCACTGGACTAGCTGGGGCCTCAGTTGCATCCACACTGCGTCCTGCCCATTCCTGCCTCCTCCATGTCCTTAAACAGGCAACCCTCCCGAGAGCTCTTCCTGAAAACCCTTCTGCACACAACTCCCATCTCAACGTCTGTTTCCAGAAAGCCAGTCTAAGACATCTGGTTTTCTCTCCTTGTGGTCTGTGGACATGCTGCCCCCAGATAAATGTGTACCCCCCTTTTTTCTAAATAATTTTATGTATTTATCTATTGGCTGTGCTGGGTCTTTGTTGCCGTGTGGTTTTTCCTCTAGCTGCAGCAGGTGGAGGCTACTCTCTAGGTGTCCATGGGCTTCTCCTTGCTGTGGCTTCTTCTTGTTGTGGAGCCCCGGCTTTGGGAGTTGCGGCATGTGGGCTCAGTAGTTCCAGCTCCCGGGCTCTAGAGCACAGACGTAGATGCTCCGAGGCATGTGGGATCTTCCCGGGTCAGGGATCAAACCCATGTCCCCCGCATTGGCAGGCAGGTTCTTGACCGTCTGAGCCACCAGGGAAGCCCCCAGGTTGGAGTTAGGAGCTCATGTTAAGAAATAGGGTGAGAGGGACTTTCCTGGCAGTCCGGTGTGGTTAATAATCTACTTTGCAACGCAGGGGACTTGTCTTTGATCCCTGGTCAGGTAACGAAGGCCCACATGCCACAGAGCAACTAAGCCCACGCTCCACAACCAGAGAGTCCGTGGTCCATCACAAAAGATCCCAGGTGCCGCAACTAAGACCGGACACAGCTGAATCAATAAATAAATGTTTAAAAAGAGAGAGAGAAAATAGGGTGATAAAGAAAGCAGCAGATTTGTTGTTCCAGCTGAGAGTCCTTGTCTGGTGACCAAGATGCTCTCCTCGACCTGATTCTCTGTGCAGGCTTCTCTGAGACCTTTTCCACCAAGGCTTTGACTTTGGGACTTGCATGTTCATTTTCGCATTGTCTGATTTTAGCAAGAATCCGGCCAAGTCAGTTAGGCCAGCATCCCGATCCTCCACACTTGATCACCCTCTGCAACCAAGAGCCTCATCCTCCACCATCCTCCAGGTCATGTCTGACCACCCGCCCTCCCTCAGAGAGAATCCTGTTGGTCAGTTTACTAGAATCCCTGCTACCCAGGCACTTTTTTATTGTTGCTGTTGATACACAAAGTAACCCATTTATTATAGGCTGGCAATGTTATCAATTGAGATGGTGTGTCTACTGGTCCTTCAGTCCTGGGCTCTTCTGATGGCAGGCTTCTCTGTGACAGCAGAGGTTGGGCTGTAGGTCCAGGCACCATCGGCTACCGTTTTTATGCAGGAACCACAGTGCCAAATGCCCACAGCTCGTCTCTTCATCTTGGTCTTGCCACAGAAGGAGCAGGTGTACTTGGCTTGCTGGCCGATTTAAATTTTCTTCCTTTTCCCGAGGTGGGCACCATAACGGGTCCGGTATTTCCCCACAATTCCAACATTCTGGGTGCGTTTCGCCATTCTGCCACCAGCCCAGGTCCGAGCCCAGAGCTACCCTGAGTTTCCATCCACTGACCGACCCCCACCCCATCACCCTGCTGCTTGGCTATAAATTCCCACTTTTCCTTGTCATTTTCAGCACTGAGCGCAGGCTGTCTCCTCCACTGCAAAACCTCATTGCAGCAATCTTTCCACCTATCACTACCGTTCCCCTTGAATAAACCCCTCCTCACCATTTTTAAACAAGTGACGTGAATACTTTTTTCTTCTATACTGCTGGGGGGCTGCTCATCATTCAAGACCTCATTCAAGGTTACTTCTTCTAAGAAGCCTTTTCTGCTTCTTCAGGAAGTGTTACTGTCACTTTCTTTGTATGTTTTACATATTTTAGTAGAACCGCTAATGTCAGTCTCTCAGTTGTGTCTGACTCTGTGACCTGTGGACTGTAGCCATGAGGCTCCTCTGTCCATGGGGTTTCCAAGGCAAGAATACTGGAGTGTGTTTCTACCTCCTTCTCCAGGAGATCTTCCCAACCCAGGGATCGAACCCGGGTCTCCCGCACTGCAGGCAGATTCTTTACCATCTGAGCCACCAGGGACGTGGACACAAATCATTATAAATACTGTCTAATATTTTTTTCTAGTAAAGTGTTTTTCAAGCTTTAAAAACAATTACAGAATACAGGACTCATGATAGGAATCAGACCCTTCACATTGTAGAAGGATCAGGGAGAGTGAAGCTTCCTTGGAATCCCTTATCCCTCATGCAAGTCTCCAATACAGAGGTGAACTTCCATTATAAGTTCATGGAATATATGAGTGAGAGAATGAATGAATGAAGCTGTCTGACCTGGGGTATGGTCCTCTCTGGCTCCAGTTGCAGTTTTATGAATCTAGCTAGGGACAATCAGACTTAATTACTGTAAATTTGTTCCTCAGAATCAAAACCTACTGGAATATTCACTTTTTATTTCACCATAGGAACCATTTGGGGCGGGGGTCCTGGGATCAGTCAGTGGGGTCGTTTGCTTGTCAAATACAGAATAACTCAAAGGGTGTTGGTTGTTTATTTCTCTCAAGGTGGGGCACCTAGATGGACTGACCTCAATGTTGAGAGGTTTCTCTCAGAATACCACCTGCCAGGGCACCTCCCACTCGTTCCGAGAGCGTCAGGATAATCACTGCTCTGTGTTCCTTAAAGTTCATTGTTCTTGGACGCCTCTGAAGACCTCAGGGATGTCCATTCTTAGATGGAGATTCAGGGCACACCCCAGGCTCATATGCAGCACATTGCCAAAGGGCGGTTTCCTCCTGCAGATGGCTAATTGCTTCAATTTCACCCTACTTCTTATTAGCTTCAGCTTACAAAGGTGACATTTCCTGACCTTGCTCTGAAATCCTGATTCTGAACCCTGTCTGAAGCCTGATGACCCTTCTGCACTGAATATACACAATAAATAGTTGCTGGATGATTGAACTGATATTATCAACGTAAGTTTTGATTTGCGGCTGACCCAGTCTGACCCAGTCTGACCTGCCACCTCCTGGTCTTGAAGCCTGTTGGGATAGTCAGCAGGGTCGTCTCCATTCGTGATTCGTGAAGACTGTGTTCCCCACTCGGTCTGAACCTCCAGCCAATTCCAGCGTCACATGATGCTCGGCACAGATTTCCTGAAACAGACGACAAATGCATGAAACACACCCCTATTGGTTTTCCATGTGGAACCTATAAAAAAAAAAAAAAATAGGGCTTCCTTCCCTCTTGCAAAGACTCTTTCATCCATCTGGTTTAAATTTGTGTGGATCACTGCCTGCTCAGAAAAGGGTTAATGACACCAGGGAGGGAGAGCTCTGTTTACTTGGCTGGGCTTTGCAGGAGTCCAGTTTCTCCCAGAAGTTGAGTCCAATCAAAACCAACCCAGGGGGGCCGAGGAGGACTTCCGGTTTGCCCCGACAGGACTTAAAGGGGCTGGATGAATGCGGCACCACGACCCTGGCAGCAGCAGCATAACCATGCTACATAGGCAGATGGTCTGCAGAGAACACGGCCAGAGTACCCACTTGCACTCTAACAACAGAATGCAGGTCACATTTCCGTAACTGTATAATACACAGGCCCAGCACTGTAACACTGCTTGTCTAAATGTGATACAAATTAGACGCAGAAGCTGGGGCCCTTTGGTAAATGCTACCCAGGGATGATCTTCAGAGACTTTCATTTCTGACCAGACTTCAGTCTTAGGAAGCTCGGCTCACTTTTCTGATGGCCAGTTCTGCAAATGAGCACCTTCAAGTTATCCTTTCTGGTCCTCCTGAAGGTTTCCAAGAATGTGACATCTTCCCAAGCAAAGAGGAACACTTGGATGTGTGGTTGGCTGGGGGACTTCCAATAATTACTTCCTTAAGGGCTGACATTAGAAAGGAATTCACATGAGGCCAAAAAGAATGCTTTTTCAAAAGGCCCACTCTCTGGGGATGAAAGATGGCCAAGGTTGAATTAAGCCAGACTTGTATAAATCTCACTGTTATGATATTAAGAAAATGAGCTGGACTTTGATCTCTTTATGTTTTATGTGAATGCTGTTGGGATAATACAATATTTCCTTTGGCTGTGAGAGCCATTATTATCCTGTAAGAAGGATAATAAAGTGGGGATGGTGTGTTAAGATGCAGTTTGAGATAGAGTGGCGCCATGTGTGACGGTGGAAAAGTTTGCTGCCTTCTATAATAAGAAGGCTATTTTATTTTTAAACTTTTATTTTACTCTTTTAGCCATACTTAGAAGCTTGCAGGATCTTAGTTCCTCGACAGGGATTGAACCCATGCCCCTTGCTTTGGGAGTGCAGAGTCGTAACCACTGGGCCACCAGGGAAGTCCCTAAGAAGGCTATTTTACATCCCATATTTGCTAATCCTCCCAGAGTCCAAAGGGGGTTGTCAATATGTTACCATTTGAAACTGCATTGGAAATGTTCCAAATTTTCCCTAATTTCAGCAGCAGCAGCAGCAGCAAGCAGCCCTGTTAGGAAAAGTAAGATAGTCACTGTTCCCATCCATTTGTCCAGTGATTAACAACTCGCTCAGCGCCCACTAGCGATGGGGCAAAGTTGGTACTCAAATGCCATCAACTTCTGATTCTAAGTGTCCACCCCATCGCATTAGGTGTCATTTTGTATAATTCACTTCTGCTTTCAGTATAACCCAGAAATGCCCCCAAAATGACATGCATGACCCTGAAGTTTAACATGACAAGGGGCAGCCGCTGCACAAGTAAAATCCATTTGCATTAAACCATCACTAAGACGAGAGTCATACATTTAACTCTGTGCTCCGTGTCCCCAGGGATGACCCAGAATAACAGTGCGCAGCCGCTCTGGTTTCAGTACTTTCCTGTCATCCTTTACAACTGCGTCACTCAAGGTACGGTTTGCAGACCTGCAGCCTCAGCATCGCCTGAGAGCGTGTCCAAAAAGCAGCAGCTCAGGCGCCATCCCAGAGCCGCTGAATGAGCGTGTGCATTTCAACAAGAGCCCCAGGCGACTCAGAGCCTGTCAGGTTGTGGAGGTGAGGTCGGTGTCCAGAGATCCG
Source organism: Redunca redunca (assembly GCA_006410935.1). Lineage (NCBI taxonomy): Eukaryota > Metazoa > Chordata > Mammalia > Artiodactyla > Bovidae > Redunca > Redunca redunca. The sequence continues at coordinate 1,661,861 of SJYQ01095298.1, read as the reverse complement.
GCTTTTGCTCTTTTATGTAGAGAGGGCTCTGCAGGAGGCGAGGAGGAGGACCAGGCGGGATATACCCACCTAACTGCCCATCTTCTTGAAGGAGTAGTTTGACTGGAGATGAGTGACAGCTGTGGAAGGAAGAAGCTGGGAAGGAGTTTGGAGACAGAGAGGAACTTGCCAGTAGCTGCCTGCAGACATCTGGTTTGAGGTCTCAAGGAAACAGACAGCGATTCTTTTTTTTTTTTTGGAAATGACAGGCCCTCCACAGGCCTCTTGCTCATGGGCACTTCAGGAAATAGTGTTTGAGAAACCCTGGTTTGCTCCTGAAGGAGCACAACCAGGTTCCCCATTCCTGCAGGCGGTGACCCGACGGGGTCTGGGCTGGAGCGAAGCCCAGACTCTAAATTTCTTCCAATCGCACCCAGGCTCCTCCCCTGTGGTCCCAGATGCAGGTGTGAGCCTGAGGGCTCCCCTGGCCCGGCATCAGGACCTCCCCAAGGCTCGGCTCACTTGGCTACAGCTGGAAGCCGAGAATGCATGCAGCCCTAGCCCCAACTCCTTCTCAGGTGGGGCTGAGCCCCCACCCCTCTTCCCGGCCGACATCTCCGCATCTTTGCAGGAGCTGCCAAATGTCAAATGGCTCCTTTCTCTGTGACTTCAGGATCCCGGCAAATGTTCATGTAACCACAGAGACGCAGCTTGAATACAGGGTCCTGGGTTCGGTTGTGGGCACACTTGCTGATCGATTTGAAATGACTCTTCTGGGAGCTGGTTGTCAAATTTCTGGTGTATTCAGGAAATGGCTGCCACATTTTACATCAACATCTTCGAACTCTGAGTGAATGAAGTGTTGAATTGTAACGAGTGAGTGGAATGAATGGATCATGGTGCCAATGGCGAACAGGCTTGGGTAACAAAGCAACTTGTTTGTTAATTAAAAAAAAAATTCCTTCTTGTGGTTTCCCTTTCTGGTGCTTGGCTGCAGGGATGATAAATGTTGCCCTCATGCCTTGCGGAGCCACACCACACCGAAGACTTTATACACGGATTACGGTGGAAAGATTTGGGGGTCTTTTGGCTTCCACCCATCACTCATATTTCAAGGTTCAGATGGGTGGAAGTCAATCAAAATATACTTCAATATGCCTGCCACTGGTCCTGGACTCAGGAGCCAAGGGTTTGCTACTCAAGGGCTCAAAGCATTTATGTGATTATCACTTTGAGTCCCAGATGCTTTTCATCCCATTCACATTAACTTCCTGCTGGAGGCCTCCACCCCAGACGAGATCAGCCTCTCTCCTTCCTTCTGCCACATCTCGCCTGGCTGGCAAAGATCAGCATGGACCAGCAGCAAGGGTTCTCACCCGTCGGCTCACTTACATTCATCCTCCCAGTTAATCCGTCCATCACAGGAACTTAGTTCAAGATCAGGCAGCTCTCAAGGGCAAACCAGGCTTTTGCCTGGTGCTTTTGTGCCAATAGCAATGGTTCTCAAAGTGGGATCCCCTGGAACAGCAGCATCACCTGGGACCTTGTTAGAAATGGCAGTTCTCAGGCCCCACCCCAGACTTTCTGAAACAGACACTCTCCAGGCGGGCGCAGCATACAAATCAAAGATAAAAACACAGGAGGGCCCTATGTTTTAACGTCCCCGCCGGAGGACTTAGGTGCCAGCTCAATTTAGAAAATCACTCTTCTCTACTAAGTACAGGGTCCTGTGTTGTGTGTTATTCCAGCCACCAGACTGTAAACTCCCTGAGGCAGGACTTCTGCCTTCTTCATCTCTGAGCAGAGGCCACTGTATGAAATCTAATACTAGTGAAAGGGAACCCTTTGGCCTATGGTCCTCCTTTTATCCCATGTGTCCCACCTGCATTTTGTCTGTGAAAAAACTTGAGTCAAAGAACGTTTAATCAGAGAAATGGGAAAATGCAGAAGCGAGAGAAAACAGTCCTAGAAGATGAATGAATAGTCAGTAAGCAAAGACCTTTAGTTCCTCCTCAAGGGCTATAGATAATGTTGTTGTTGTTGTTGTAGGTTGCCATGCTGCACTTAGTCGCTCAGTCATGCACACCCTTTGTGACCCCATGGACTGTAGCCCGCCAGGCTCTTCTGTCCATGGGATTCCCCAGGCAAGAATACTGGAGTGGGCTGCCATGCCCTTCTCCAAGGGATCTTCCTAGATTAGGAATTGAACCCAGTCCCCTGCCCTGGCAGGTGGATTTTTTCACCACTGAGCCAGGAAAGCCTGAGCCATACACTATGGGGTGTCTTGTAGATGTTGAAACCGCCCGCCAAGTGGTAGAAGTTAACTACACGATGACGTAAGCTGCCACAATTCAGAGAACTGGCCTCGAGAAAAATGGGAACAAACAAAATGAAACTGAAGACTAACTGTACTTAAAGCAAACAAGATGATGCTGGCCAGACCACCGGTGACCAATTTCAAGATGACTATCGGAGCTGACTGTGCAGTTTCTGCCTGTAGCCCCTCCCTGTGCCTATACAAGCTCTTGCCCACTGGTTGTCCGGGAAGGGGAGCTGACCTTTAGACAGGAGTCCACCCCCCGACTTCCAACCACCATTTGCCAGCCTCCAAAATAAAGCAAACTTTCCACCAAGCTTGTCTGTTTATCGGTTTCAGAGAGGCAAGCAGTCGGACCTCACTTTTGCTAAGAATAAAAGCAAACATTACTGAGCTCTTACTGTAAAGGCAACACCAAGCATTACTGAGCTCTTGAGGTATGCCAGGGGGGCATCCATCTCATTCTACCCTCAGAAGGAGCCTCGGAGGCAGTGCTGTTATTATTACCTGCCTTTTACAGATGAGGACGCAGGAGAGGGGAGATGAAGCCACTTGGTCAGAATCCGTGCTACCTCCTGGGAGAGCTGGGATGTGAATCCTGGGGTCTGACCAAGATCTTCCTTCCCAGGCCTTCCGACTCAGCACTTGCTTACTGAATTGACTCAAACCACCTGGACTCTCCCGAGCACCACCTGGGGGAAAAGGCTAAAATGTAAATGAGTACAGAGCAGCTTAGGGGGAGAGGGAAGGCAGAAAGGAAGGCATGGTTTTCTTAGGGAAGCAAAACTGAATTATTAAACCCACTTCATTTCATTCCTCACAGATCCAAGTATCTTGACCTCTGACATAGGGATGGTGGGGAAGGGTTCTAAAGATACCTGCATGTCTTGAATTCCTGCATCAGAAGGTGCAGGCTTGAGGGGAGTCAGGAGGAAGGGGAGAGGGGGGAGGGGGAGAGAGACATTTCTATGGGTTAGGGCTCAGGTACAAGCAGATCTCGGAGAGATTTGGGGATCAGTTCCAGGCCACTGTAAAAAAAACAAAATATCATGATAGAGCAAGTGGCATGAATTTTTTGGTTTCCCAATACATATAAAAGTGATATTAGCTGTAGACTATTATGTGTATAATAGCATTATGTCTAAAAAAATACAGTGTATGTACCTTAATTTAAAAATGTGCTATTGCTAAAAAATGCTAACCCATCATCTGACAGGGCAGGGTAGCTACACACCTTCAATTTGTTTTTTAAAAATAAGCATCTGTGAAGCACAGTAAGAGGAGGTCCATCTGTAGAGATGCCTGAATTCAAACCACCCAGTCCAGGTCATGACCATGCTGCTTGGGATCCACGTAACATGTTGGCCACAAGCCATGTTCCCTCTCTGGGCCTCAGTCCCTTCATCTGTAAAGTGGGGATGATGAAAATAGCTGTTTGATCTGTGTGCGGTAGGGAGAAGGCGGTGGCTGTGAGAGGTGCCTGTTCTTTGTTGTGACTATTGCAGCGAAAACACATGAGTGAACAGCCTTTGGCACATACCACTCAACCATTCCTACAAGAATTAAACAGTCTTGGTTATTCTTTAGCTGTTGTGCGTGTGTGTGAGCTAAGTCACTGTAGTCATGCCTGACTCTGTGTGATCCTGTGGACTGTAGCCCCCCAGGCTCCTCTATCCATGGGATTCTCCAGGCCAGAATATTGGAGTGGGTTGCCGTGCCCTTCTCCCGGGGATCTTCTCGATTCAGGGAATTGAACCTGCATCTCTTATGTCTCCTGCACTGACAGGAGGGTTCTTTACCACTAACACCATTGTAAAGCCCTCTCTAACTGTTACTGCCAACAAACACTTGCAGCTGGACTCACCCTCCACAAAGCTGATTACTATCACTCCATATAGATTATACTCTGCACCTGGCATTCTTCTATTATACAGTATATAATACTGTAGTATTATATACAGTCGTATTACATACAGTAATATAATACTGTATTATACTGTAGTATTAAATACAGTAGTATACTGTATTTCAGAAAGAACATCATGGGCTGATAACTTCAGGTTCACTAGGCCCAGTTATTGAGCTGCCTGATCCAGCTGTGGTTGCTTTGAAACTTTGCAAAAGAAAAAAAAAAGCAAGACCTTCAGGAGGATATAAAACCCCTCCCTATCCCCGAGAAAGGGGGGCACAGTCCTTGAGGCACTATCCTGCTGGGTTTCCCTGTTTCCTTTTCTATTTCCTCCAACTCAGTTTCTTTCTATTTGGCATGGGTGGACGGGGAGTCAAGATTTTGGCAACATGACCAGCACAGGTGTGGAGGAGGTGCCCACCTGCATGGGATTCTTCCCTGCCTGCACTCCCTTCCTGGGAACACGGGAGGGTGATTTCTCAGCACCCAGTCAGTGCAGCCCTCTGGCCTGATCCTCTGAGCCTGGAAACCAGTCCTTGGTCCTTTGATAACAGGAACTTTCTAAAGAGGAAGGGTGCTGACCGGGGAGGAGCAGAGGGTCCCCCAAGGATGCCATGCTATTTTGCATACCAACGCTCAAATAATGGTCTTCTAAGACTTCTCTGACCATCTGGCAGTTGAGATGCCAAGTTCCCAGTGCATGGGGTGTGGGTTTGATCCCTGGTCGAGGAACTAAGATCCTGCATCCTGTGCAGGGGAAAAAAAAAACAAACAAACAAAAACAAAACAAAAGCAAACCATTACCTTCTCAGTCTGAATTTCTAGAATTCCGTTTACATATTGGGGTTCTGCCACTGAACAGCCTCCTTCCCCCTCCCTCCTTCTCCAGGCATCAAAGTCCTTCTAAAATGTCTTCACCTTTCACAGGACACCAGCACGCAAATCCCCCATTCCAAATAAATGAGAAAGAAACCCCTTCCAGCCAGGTTTTGCGGGTGCCCCGGGCCACCCGAAGCCAGGATACAATTTCTAGGCGGGGGCGCACGTGTGTGTAATTGCTTCCTGAGAGGAAGACCCTGAGAACCTCACTGCAAATGAGGTGTTAATGATGAGAGCCACAGGATCTGTTACTGTAGCCAAGTCCCACATGATGGACTACATTAAATCGCTTTTTATGTGGCCCTGAGCAGAACCCCTTCCCCTTTGTGAGGGAGCCTCCCACATGAGGGAAGCAGAATGAATAAAACACGCCCCACCCACCTCGCTTTATGGTGGAACACTGCCGGTGGACCGCAGATCCTGTGATCTGTCAACGCAGGGGGTTTTCTTAGAGGGGAAGGTCTTGGAGATGCTCGCGGATGCATTGTTCTGAACGTCACAACTGGGCACCTGCTGCGGCTGCAGTGTATGTTTTTGAGTCTGAAATCCAAGGTTCTGAGGAGACTGAGTAACTTGAACAAAAATTCTGAAAGATCTATGAAGATCAGGTTGTTCACCTGTAGAATGGGTTTGGCCTCCCCCGTCATCTCATTTTAACCTTACAAACACCAAGGTGATGGCTCAGGTCCATAGAGCAAGAGCATGAAAAGCAACCCTAATTCGGGGTAACATCCTGATTCCTCCTTTTATTAGCAAGGAGACAGAAACTTGGAGGAGCAAAGCTCTCTGTCCAAGGACACAAATTGCTCAGGGGTCGAAGGACGCCCAGAAACACGGTCTTCCAACTTTGAGGGAGATTGGTTGTTGACTCTTATTTTGGCTAAAATAGAACTTTGCTCATTCCCAATTCTTCCCTTTGCAAATGACTGTTTTACTTTAAAGTGTTTTGACCCAGCCATTCCACTCCTAGGTTTATACACAAGAAAAAAGAAAAGAAAGTGTTTTGGCTGAGCAGCATGGGGGACCTTAGTTTTCCCTGACCAGGAATGGAACCTGCAGCCTCTTCAGTGGAAGCGTGGACTCTGCAATCACTGGACCTCCAGGGACGTCCCTCCTTCCCAGATGAAGTTTGTGTCCTCTGCCTAAGAAGCAAAGTGATTTGGCTGTGTGTGGCTGATGCCCTGGAATTCTCCACTGACTTCTGCATTCACCACACCTGTTCTAGTCACACACATGGCCACCCAGCAAGCCATTCTACTGCCTACAGAAATGGCCTGGGGGACCCTGGCCAGCCAGCAAAAGCATCCTTGGCCTGGAATGCAATACAAGTACACCGAACTAGCTGAAATCAAAGTAGAGTTCCAAATGTCCTCAACCATGACGTTTTATTTATTTTCCTGTATGAAGATTGGACAACTGTTGTTTAGTTGCTAAGTTGTGTCCGACTCTTTTGCAACCTCACAAACTGTAGCCCACCAGGTTTCTCTGTCCATGGGGATTTTCCAGGCAAGAATACTGGAGAGGGTTGCCATTTCCTTCTCCAAGGGACCTTCCCGACCAAGGGACTGAACCCATGTCTCCTACAATGGCAAGGGGATTCTTTACCACTGAGCCACTGGGGAAGTCCCAATAGGGCAATTAACTACCTAAAAATGGAAATACAGCTTTCATGTTTGGGGGTCTGTGATACCACCAGTGAAGGGACAGATTTGGTAATATTGCTGTTCAGTTGGTAAGTCATGTCTGACTTTTTGCAACACCATGGACTGCAGCATGCCAGGCTTCCCTGTCCTTCACCATCTCCCAAAATTTGTTCAAACTCATGTCCGTTAAGTCAATGATGCTCTCGAACCATCTCATCCTCTGCCGCCCCCTTTTCCTCCTGCCCTCACTCTTTTCCAGCATCAGGGTCTTTTCCAGTAAGTCTGCTCTTTGCATCAGGTGGCCAAAGTGTCAGAGCTTCAGCTTCAGCATCAGTCCTTCCAGTCTTCCAGGCAAGAATACTGGAGTGGGTAGCCAACCCCTTCTCCAGGGGATCTTCCTGACCCAGTGATTGAACCCGGGTCTTCTGTGTTGCAAGCAGATTCTTTACCATCTGAGCCACCAGGAAAGCCCAATCTTTGATAATGTAGGTGGCCCCCAAAGTAATATTTCTGGTCCAGATTTGAAATTCATTTCAACCAACTGATTTTGCCCAAATAAATACAAGTTTCTTTTATCTCGTTAAAAGGCAAAACGAGACTTAAAATGTTTGCCGGATGGAGCCAATGGGAGATGTTAATATTTTCTAAATGCTCTCAGGAAACAACTGGTGTTCACGGCTGTTCATCTTTATTCAGAGGAGGATTTGGCTATGGAGAGTTGTAGTGAACACAATTGGATATGTTTCATTAAGACTGCACCTCTGTCTTTTAATTAACTTCTTGTTCCTGTCTTTGCTGCGATATTAATTATTTTTTAATCATCACTGGGAGGCACTTTAAAGAGAAGCAGCTGGAATCATCCAACCTTAGTTTCATTATACAGATAGGTGTTATAATAATTAACTTAATTAGCTTGTCACTGCTTGCATAAAATATGACTGTATTTGGAGAACAGATAGTGCTTTGCTGATCCAAGGTTAATTAAAACACAGAGTGTGTGAGGGGTCACATTCCGTGGAGTTGGTATCTGGCCAGCATGATGGAGAATGTTCCCACAGTGGGCTGGACCGGAAACTGGCGGTGGCAGAGTCCTAAATCCATCCTTGGGGAACCTCAACATCATCAGATCCGTGGCTGCAGCCCATCTGTGATGTTGTCTTCTGATTCTGGGGTCCGTGAGCCTCCACAGGTTAGAGGGGGAAATCAATGAGAGACTTGCTTTGAGTGGAGGATATTCTGTGTGATCCTCTGTGTTAAAACCAGGAAAGAATATTCTGTGTGGGGGACTTACTTGGTGGTCCCGTGGCTAAGACTCTGTGCTCCCAATGCAAGGAGGCCAGGGGTTCGATCCCTGGTCAGGGGACTAGATCCCACATGCCGCAACTAAGACCTGGTACAGCCAAATAAATTTTAATTTTTGTCTTAGCACTGTTTTTTTTTTTTAATGATTTATTTTTAATTGGAGGATAATTTCTTCACAATATTGTGGTGTCAGTTTCTGCCACATAGCAACATGAATCAGCCATAGGTATACTTATGTCCCCCGCTCTTGAACCTCCCTCCCACCCCACAGATAAATAAATATATTCTTTTAAAAAAGAATATGCTGTGCAGGATGTAGCTGACATTAACCAAATGTTCCCCTCGTGCAGGTACCGAGCTGAGTCCCATGAATGACTCTATCTTTACCCAAATCCTATGAGGCACAGTTGAGGAAACTGAGTTAATCTCTTGAGTTATCTTCAGGGTCTTAGCAATAAAGAGAAGGGAGAGACCAGTGGCTGTATTTCAGATCATCATTCATGAAATGGGCCAGGCCAGAATGTGAGATCTGGATCCTAGAAGTTTCTGATATTGAGGCTGAGTGACCCAGATTTGTTTTCTACGTAGATTGTGGTCCTGTGTTGTCTTTCTTTCTCCTTTCCAAGTTTATGTAGACACCGGCATGGAATGCGGTTCGTTATTTTCCCCCGAGGTTTAATCTTTTTTTCTGATTGCTTGACTGTCTCCAATATTCTATTGTGTTCCCAGAACCAATCTTCCTTGTACCTGTAAATTGTATTTTTCAAGCGGAAGTGTTATCCATTAAATGATTATCAACCTTAAAGCATGACAAAGATCAAACCCCTTGTTCAAGTTCACACAGCTATATTTAGTCATCCAGCCAGGGTTTGAATCCAGCTCGTTTGTTTTCAGAAGCCCAAATTCTTAGTCACTGATCCTCAACAGTTGCTTTTGAATAAAATATTACTATACAATGATGTATCATCCACAGCATCATAAAATAAGTACTGTTTCTTGGGGGAAAGGAAAAATGGGTAAAGGACAGTCATTCCTGATCCTACAGGAATGAGAGAGACAGACCAAATGAGAAAGACAAGACCAAACCAGAATGTTCCAACCTCATCAAAACACCAAGGAACTAGTATGGGTCTGGAAGAATCATTGCAGTCACTCCTCGTCAATATGTAGAGCAGTCGAACGTGTGTAACTGTTTTTGTTTTGTAATTATGCCGCAGCCCCTTAAAGGTTGATTTGCCTTTACAATCAGTCCAGCCTTCTAACAGCTCATTCAGAGGAGTAAATGGACATCATGAAGAAGTTTACAGCTTCGGAAACGTTGAGATAAGCATGCATCCCACCCCTTGAAAATGACTCATCCATGAGGGCTGAGCTGCCTGGAAGCAATGGAAATCTTGAACCGCGCTGGTTACAGACTGTGGTTGGTATCAACCCTGAAATGTTAACATGGGGACTGGAAGGGAATTTCATGTTCAACAGATGCTACCTGCATTATGGACTAGGGCGGGCTATGCTTGACTGGGAAGGCTTGTCCCTGTTTCTGAGAAAATGCCCTCAAAATCATTTGCTCCGATTCCTCTCAGACTGCTGGGTTTGATTTTGCATGATGGTTTACTGACTTTCTCCATCGGAATGACTTTAGCTCATTTTAAATGTAACTCTCTGCTCAATGCTGCTATTATTTTACTTGAGGCTGTTATTAATTTGCCCTAGAGTGACGTGCGGTTTGGATTGGGTTGTGCTGATGTGGTTCGTCATATTTGATGCGAAATGTAGGACAGAAGCTTGGAAAGAAGGAAAATGAGAATGTGGAAAAAGTCAGTGAATGTGACTGTGGCTTTGAGGAATGTGTCATAGGCTGCTACTTTTTGGATGGGTTGTGTCCATTTTTTAAGGTGACATGGTCCAAAAAGTGGGATATAATAGAGAAATGGGGCTTCCCAGGTGGCTCAGTGGTAAAGAATCTGCCTGCCAGTGCAGGAGATTTGGGTTCAATCCCTGGGTCGGAAAGATCCCCTGGAGGAGGAAATGGCAACCCTCGCGCACACACACACACACACACACACACACACACACACACGGGAATAGTCAGCTAGCCTGTATCAAGTTGCATCTTCATGACACGGTTCCACTTAGAAGAGGCTGTGGTCTTGGAGGCACCATGGTAATCCTGTCTACTACAATATCCTCCAGTTAGCAAACCATACAGGACGTAACACAACAAAATGCTAAATTTTGTTAATATATAAGTGCCAAGAACTATAAAGAATCTGGGAGTATATCCTACTTGTCGGCTCTTAGGCAAACCCATTATTAGTTCATGGATGTTGGCAGAAGACACGAGATTCTTGGGTCAGAGACAAAGGTCTTAACCATAGTATAGCAAGCAGCATGAGCTTCCTGTCATGTCCATTCCCCTGGCTCCCTAGTCCCATGGGAGGGTCACACCGATGAACCTAGAAGGATGCCTTCATACCCAGTGGGTTGCATAAAAGAAGAGGAACCCTGAGCTTGGTGTGAGTGGTAAGCACGGTTGCTCTCTGGCCAGGAGGGATTGGTACTTCATTGTCAAGCTTGCCTGTTACAAACACAACCTTGAGAAATGGATTACCAGGCAGAGAGCAGTCAGGATGCTGCTTTTTAGGTAGACAGAGTTAGAGCATGCAGGAACACTGAGCCCGGGGAGTGGTGCATTGCCTCTCCCAGAAAGAAATTACTCGCAGCCAATGTAGAAATAACGGAGAATATGGGACTTCCCTGGCAGTCCAGTGGTTAAGACTTCGTGCTTCCACTGCAGGGGGCACTGGTTCCATCCCTGGTTGGGGAACTAAGATCCTGTATACCACGTGGTAAGGAAAACAGAGAGAGAGAGGATGTAGTCAAACAAGAACTAGTGTCAATAAATAAATAATCTCTACTTTGTACCACAGAGTGTTACTAGGAACTTCATCATTATAATATTAAAAGGTTAAAGAGCTCCCACTTTTTTTCCCCACTCTCCAGCCAGCCCATCTCCCTCTGGAGCAAAAATATTTTGACTAATCATAAGATTGCAATGACTACTGATGGGCATGGGGTGGCATACTGGGAGAAGGTTCATCTTCCTGTTGTGCTGCAGGAGCCTAGAGAGGAAGCGATGGTTCGCTGTGCTCATCCAGTGAGAGCTGACAATAACCCAAGAGCACCTTTCCCCGGGCGGTGCCTGCAGATCACACACACTTCTAAACATCCCCTTGTACTCCTGGGGTCCCAGGCTTGATCTCCCCAAGGTCACAAGGCAGACCCAATCATGTCATCATGAACCTGAAAGATGACTCCAATCCAAGAAGTGACCTTCTTCTTGATCCAGGATCAAATCCCAGTCCTTCTCTCCGGGGTAGTTTCTCAGTCATCCATGGAATATACTTGGTGATTCCAGATGCAAAGATCATCTTCTTTGGCTGGAAGGCAGGTCACTTTCCAGGGGTTGCTCTCAAACTGGAATGGTGATAGAGCTTTCCTGCGTGCATGCATGCATGCTAAGTCACTTCAGTCATGTGTGACTCTTTGCGACCCCATGGACTGTAGCCTGCCAAGATCCTTTGTCCATGGGATTCTCCGGGCAAGAATTCTGGAGTGGGTTGACATTCCCTTCTCCAGGGGATCTTCCCAACCCAGGGATCAAACCCACATCTCTTTTGCCTCCTGCACTGGCAGGTGGGTTCTCGTGCCACCTGGGAAGCCCACTGTATGCCCAGCAGTGTGCTAAATACGATTTTGCTTCCACCACAACTCTGTGAGGGAGATAATGTGATTATTCACTTTCTGCAGCTAGGGTAACTGAAGCTTACAGAGGCTGAGGAATTTCCCAGGTTCACACAGCTAGAAAGTGGTGAAGGAAAATTGTGAACCCAGCGCTAGAGGCTAACCAACTCCTCACCACTCCCCTGGTTTTTACTCTTGGGTGTGGACAGCCCTGGGGATCTTGGGGACTTTCCTCCTGCCGTCTGAGTGGAGCTACAGTGAAATGTTGCAGAGAGAACCCTGTGTTTAGAGTCACATGATCTAGACAAGATGTACCTACCTAGCAACCTGCATATAGTTAAAGCTATGGCTTTTCCAGTAGTCATGTAGGATGGGAGAGTTGGACCATAAAGAAGGGTGCTGCTGCTGCTGCTGCTAAGTCGCTTCAGTTGTGTCCAACTCTGTGCGACCTCATAGACGGCAGCCCACCAGGCTCCCCCGTCCCTGGGATTCTCCAGGCAAGAACACTGGAGTGGGGTTGCCATTTCCTTCTCCAATACATGAAAGTGAAAAGTCAAAGTGAAGTCGCTCAGTCGTGTCCGACTCCTAGCAACCCCATGGACTGCAGCCTACCAGGCTCCTCCATCCATGGGATTTGCCAGGGAAGAGTACTGGAGTGGGTTGCCATTGCCTTCTCTGAAAGAAGGGTGAGTGCCAAATAATTGATGCTTTTGAACATCAAAGACTGGAGTGTTGGAGAAGACTCCTGAGTCTTGGACAGCAAGGAGATCAAACCATTCACTCCTAAAGGAAATCAACCCTGAATAATCATTGGAAGGACTGATGCTGAAGCTCCAATACTTTGGCCAAATGATGCGAAGAGCTGACTCACTGAAAAGACCCTGATGCTGGGAAAGACTGAAAGCAGGACAAGAAGGGGACAAAAGAGGATGAAAAGGTTGGATGGCATCACTGACTCAACGGACATGAGTTTGAGCAAGCTCTGGGAGATGGTGAAGGACAGGTAAGCCTGGTTTGCCACAGTCCATGGGGTTCCAACGAGTCAGACATGAGTTAGCAACTAAAAAACAGCAACAAGAGATGTGCACAAGAGTGCCTTATTAACCTACGGCAGGCTATAAATATAACACAACAGCAAATTACTCTTTTCTCTCAAATACCCTGAAATATGGGTGTTCCAGGTGGTACAGTGGTAAGGAATCTGCCTGTCAATGCGGGAGGCACAGGAGATGAGGCTTTGATCACTGGATGGGGAAGATCCCCTAGAGTAAGACATGGCAACTGACTCCAGTCTTCTTGCCTGGAAAATCCCATGGACAGAGGAGCCTGGTGGGCAACAGTCCGTGGGGTCAGAAAGAGTTGACACAACTGAGCAACTGAGCATGCGTACACACAAAAATATAGACTCTGGCTTCCACGGGGGCTCTGCTATTGCTGAACAATCTTTAACTTGGTGGAGGGGGTCAAGTGGCTTTGTTTTGGTGTGATGGGTGAAGACTCTCCTCTGTCGAGAAGGATGCTGAGGCCTTGTTGGACTCAGCAGAGGAGGGTACAGTGACTGTAAATGAAACAGTTAGGAGAGGGGAGGGAGGTTATAGTCATGCCTAATTGTTCGATGCTGGTGTTGGGGGGCAGCAGAGACATGAAGACAAAATGAGTATCCTGTGTTGGCTCTCAAGAGTTCTGGAGAAGGGACCGCCCTGGTGGTCTAGTGGTTAAGAATTCTCCTTGTGGTGCACGGTACATGGATTCAATCTCTGCCAGGGAGCTAAGATGCCACATGCTGAGGAGCAACTAAGTCCCACTTAGAGAGTCCGTGGGCTGCAACGACAGATCCTGGATGGTGCAACTAAGACCCGAGGTAGCCAAATAAATAAATGAACAGTAAAAAAAAAAAAAAAAAGTTCTATAGGAGCCCATGGTATGGGCATCTGGCAGAACTACCCAGTGATACTTCCTTCAGCACCAGAGAGGTTCTTCAGTGTATCCAAGTGCCTGTAGTGGGAGAATTGGTCCCCCCACCGTACCAGCAGCTTGGGTAATCTTTCATCCTGGAGGCATGCCTGGGCCTCCCTCCTGGGATGGAGAACGGGGCTGGGGGCCATAATGAGAAGCAAATCTCACAGGATCGAGGCCCGTGATGTGATGAAAAGCTCTGACAGTGGATGAGATAAGAAGTGCTGAGTGGAAGCATGCACGGCTGATCCCACAACTTCTATTAAAACCAGGCCTCCCGCCCCGTCACTCACACTAGTTTGCCTTTCTCTCTGCCCATCAGTTAAGAAAACTGTTAGGCAAGTAACATTGACCAAAGCCCAGGGCCATGACGCTGGGGAAGTGATCCTTGGTGTGTCAGGATACAGGGCAGTGACATCTAGAATGGTCTTTGGGGAAAAAACTTGGAGCTCCAGTTTAATATGACTTAGCCTGGGTGGCCAGGCAAACCCATGGGGGACCCATGAGGTAGACCCAGGCTTTTCACCACTCTCTGCACAGAAAAGGGTTTTCAAAGCATTTCCTGGCACCTTGTACTCCTATTTGGGACATAACTCTTCCCACCCCCATATTAAAGCAAATTTAATTATATTTAAACAAAACACCCACAGTCCCAGTCTTCGGGGATAACCATGGCTTACATTTTGGTGAACATCTTTCTGATATTATTACTGCACTAACCCCCATGGCTCAGTGGGTAAAGAATCCACCTGCAATGCAGGAAGATCAGGAGACAGGTCGATTCTGGGTTTGGAAGTTCCCCTGGAGGAGGAAATGGCAACCCACTCCAGTATTCTTGCCTGAAAAATCCGATGGACAAAGGAGCCTGGCGGACTACAGTCCAAAGTGTTGCAAAGAGTTGGACATGACTAATCACAAGCACTTCAAAATGATGTAAAAAGTGAAAGTGATAATTGCTCAGTCATGTCCAATTGTCTTCAATCCCATTTACTTAGTCTGCCAGGCTTCTCTGTCCATGGAATTCTCCAGGCAAGAATACTGGAGTGGGTTGACATTGCCTTCTCCAGGGAATCTTCCCAACCCAGGGATTGAACCCACATCTCCTGTATTGCAGGCAGATTCTTTACTATCTCAGCTACCAGCAAAATGGTATATGTAGATAAAAATATGATCAGTCACACGATAGATCTGACCGTCCATTATGGCAGCCAGTGGCCGCATGTGGCCACTCAAATTAGAATTAGTTAAATAAAAACAAAAACTCAGTTTCTCAGTTACACTGGCCGCATTTCAAATACTCAGAAGCCCCATATAGTCATGGAGAAGTGCAGATAAAGAACATTTCCACTCACACAGAAAACTCTGCTGGATGGTACTGCTCACGTATACAGTCCTGTGAGCTTTTCTCACTGACTGAATGTCTTTCTTATCCCAAAATATGAGTGCACATTAAGCCTTTTCCACAACTGCATAGTATTCCTTTGTATCCACATTCAACCACTCTTTTAAAAAGTTTACTTATTTGGCTTCACCAGGTTCTTAGTTATGGCATGTGGGTTCTAGTTCCCTGACCAAGGATGTAACCCGGACTCCCTGCATTTGGAGTGCAGAGTCTTAGCCAGTGGTCCACCAGAGAAGTCCCTACTGAGTCACTTTTTAAACCATTTCTCTAATGTTCAAAATTCAAATCATTTCCGGGTTTCCCCTGTGATTGAATAAACTTACAAAATGCTAAATGTTGATTGTTCTGTGTGGTTACTTTCTTACTTTTTCTTCCAAAGCAGACTGCAGGGTTTTTAGGTCATTTTCTGTGTGAAGGTGTTAGTCACTCAGATCCCACGGACTGTAGCCTGCCAGGAATTCTCCAGGCAAGAATACTAGAGTGGGTTGACATTCCCTTCTCCAGGGGACCTTCCCAACCCAGGGATCAAACCCACGTCTCCTGTATTGCAGGCAGATTCTTTACTGTCTGAGCTACCAGCTCATGGAATTCTCCAGGCAAGAATATTGGAGTGGGTAGTCAGTCTCTTCTCCAGGGGATCTTTCCAACCCAGGGATTGAACCTGCATTTCATGAATTGTAGGCACTTTACAGGGAAGCCCCAGTAAAGACAGCATAAATTTAGACTCCTCCCAAGCAAGATTCAAAAGCACTTCTTACTCTAATCTAATCAATAATTTAAAAAATTATCGTCACTTCGATAATAATTTTTTTAAATCAAAGCCACAATATCTCGAAGGTGCTTTGCTTTGCAGTTCTTGGATTTCTAGTGTTTATTTGGGTTTAAAACCACCTGCATTTCTTTTGTGACCTCCTTTTGCTGAGCTTTTTTTTTTAGCCGCATCACACAGCATGCAGGATCTTAGCTCCCCAATAAGGGATTGAACTCTTGAGCCCTGCGTCGGAAGCACAGAGTCTTAACCAGTGGGCTGCCAGGGAAGTCCCCTCGCTGAGCTTTTAATGGAAATATTTATACCTTTCTAACTGATTCATACAAGATCTTTATATGTGGAGGGAGTAAGTCTCCTACCATAAAAATTACCTTGTAAGTTCTTACCTTTGGTAAGTTCTTACCAAAGGCTTGCTTTGATCTGTTGTTCATTTGTCCGTTTTTTTTTCCTTTCTCTTACAAACATTATAAAACTGCATTTAGTCAAATCTCTCAGTTTTTTTCTTAGGTTTCTACTTTTGATAAGACACTTAGATATACCCTGCTAAAAATTATACATAAATATTTGCTATATTTTATAGTTTACCTTTTAAAAATCCCTAAAATTTTAGTACATCTGGAATTTATTTAGGGCGTAATGTGAGTTTGATATTTACATTTACTTTCTAAATGGCTAGCCACTCAAACCACTTATTGAATTATCATTTTCTTTAACTGACTTTAAATTTCACCTTTATAAAATGTTAAATTTATATACATATTTGGCTCTGTTGTTATGTTTCCTATTCTTCTCTATTACTCTTTCTAAATTGGTACAAATAACATATTGATTTAATTATTATGCTCTATATTACATGTTAATATTTGTGTGGTAAATCCTTCTTGTAGCTTTTGTTTTTTGGCTTTTCTAGTTCGTATGTTCTCCAATATGAATGTTGAAGCTATTTTGTGAAATGTCAGACAATAGTCCTGTCAGAGTATTTTTATTGGCATTGTTTATATAAAACTAAATTTGTGAAAATTTGACTTTTTATTAATATTGAGTCTTCTCATCTAGGAATATGGTATATCTTTTAATTTATTCTCATTCTTGTATGTCACTTTTTGGAGTTTATTCATTGTTTTCTTTCTCCCAGCCTTGAACATTGCTTATAAATTTCACTCCCACCTTGCCAAAAACTTGGCCCTAGTTTCTGGAGTGGTGCTGGAAAATAAGGGTGAATTGGAATGGAAGCCATGCTAGAAAGCAAATTTCCTGGACTGGGGCACATGATGTAATGTTTTAATTTTTCAAAAAATGGTTGTTTTGAATGAGACCTTTATTTTTTTTCAAATATCATATGTTATTACTTATATGTTGAATCTAAAAAAAAAATACAAATGAACTTGTTTACAAAACAGAAATAGATTCACACACATAGAAAATAAGCTTATGGTTACCAAAGGGAATGAGGGGGAAGGGAGAGAGGTCTTTCAATTCCATTATATTTTGCAATAGTGCAATCATTTTTAGATTGGATATCTTGGGTTTGGCAAAGAGATGATCATTTTATTTTCAAGAAATATTTGTCAATATTTAGAATTTTGATTTTTTTTTCTTATTTTAGATCAATATAGTATAGTACTTAAAAAAAAAGCATCACTCTTTCAGACTGACAGACCTGGGTAAATTCCTATTGCACAGCCTACTAACTCAAACCTTCTGCCTTTTACCCAGTTTCTGAGAATGTTTCCTCAGTTGTAAAAAGGGATAATGATACCTACTTTATAGGGATCTTCTGAGGATTAAATGAAATATTGTCCATAAGGCACACAGCCTAGTACCTGGCACATGCAGTCTATTACTGCTTGTCTGATTGCAGTTGGCTGGAGCTCCCAGAACCTTGACTACTAACTGTAATGCTGGACATCAGGCTTTAATGGGAAGAGGTTTGTTGCTAAATAGAAATACCAGGCAGCGCTGATGACGATGTTGATGATGATGGTGATGATGACTAACATTTATTCGGCATTTGTGCCCCATCCAGCACATATGCCATAAAGACAATGGCAGGAAATGACTCCAACATCTTCCAAACTTGCCCCTAATAAAATTGCTTTTATTCATTTCTTCCATCATTCAATTAATTTATTCAACAATCATTTGTTGAGCATGCCCCAAAACTCTCACTTAACATGCCTCAGTACTTACTATAGTCATTTTGAACTGAGTGTGATTCATCGGATGATGAGGGAAGAAACAAATAAATAAATAGACGATGGAAGGTAAGGGCACCTATGCTCCGTGTACAGACCACCTATAGAACCACACGCATGCACAGATGATGGTACGGTGACCATTACCTGTGATCTTTCCGGTCCATTATGTATGGACTGTCCTCACTGAGAGCAAAAGATGAGGGGCAAGATTCATAATGAGATAAAGAAAGGGGCTAGCTGGGACTTCCCTCGAGGTGCAGTGGTTAAGACTCTTCCTTCCAACCCAGAGGGAGCAGGTTTGGTCCCTGGTTGGGGAATTAAGATCCCATATGCCATGGGGTGTGGCTGAAAATTAAAAAAAAAACATGGGGCAGACCGGCTTTCTTCTGATGAAAGCTTACTCATTTGCTGATGCTAATAATAAAAAGGATGAATAAGAGGAGAATCTTGCCACTGAGTCACTCGTAGTGGAGAAGTCCAGATGGGTAAGGACATCACGGAATATTCATTGGAAGGACGGATGCCGAAGCTGAAGCTCAAATACTCTGGCCACCTGATGCGAAGAACTGACTCATTGGAAAAGACCCTGAGGATGGGAAAGTTTGAGGGCTGGAGCAGAAGGGGGCAACAGAGGATGAGACAGTTGGATGGCATCACCGACTCAATGGACGGGAGTTTGGAGAAACTCCAGGAGGTAGCGGAGGACAGGAGGGCCTGGGGTGCTGTAGTCCATGGGGGTCACAAAGAGTTGGACACGACTGAGCGACTGAACAACAAAGGGCATCACACCGGCAGAAGTACAAATATTAATGAGAATATAGAGAAGTGTTTGTGCAGGGAGGCTGGGGTTGCCCACTTGTTGTGGGGTGGGAAGGAGACAGAGCTACAGAGCGGGCGGGTGGGAGTCGGGACTGTGTGAGTCATGAGACTAGGTGGGTAAGGGAGAAAAGCAGCCGAACTGTGGGCACAGCTTACGCAAATGCACACAAGCACGCTGGAGCTGACTGCTCAACCTGCCTAACGGTCTGTTTTGCAGTGAACTTGAACTGAAAGGAGGTGGACTTTGTGATTAAATTCAATTTGAAGCCTGCAAAATTAGAGCTTATCTTATATGGTTTAATAAGGTCAGCAGAAGGCAAACAAATTGTGCCTTGTTAATATTCTGAGTCAAGAGATATGCCAGGGCAAAGCAAAATAGTGGGAAGAGTCTGGGGACAAAATGAGGAACAGAAGGAATCTACTGCTTTGGGGAGATGTTCATCGTCTTTGGATTAGCTCAGTGTCTCCACTCCTCTTTCTGTCCTTATCACTTTCTTCTCCTAGACCTCATTCAGCAGCAGTTTTCTAGGCTGGATGGATGTCTTAAAACACTGATGAGGAACATTAGCTAGAGGTAGAAGAAGACGATTCAAATTTCTCCCTAAAGTCGTGCATAAACGGTGCACACAGGAAGGACGTATCCCCATTGGCCTCTATTGTCTGCTGACGAATTTGGGGTTTGATTCATTGCCCTCTGCAGTCAACCTCTCCTTTTCCCCTCCCTCTATCCTGTTTCCTTCTCAGGTATTTGGGTTTGGCAGGCTATTATTGGGTGGAACCCACAGACACAAGGAAGTGATTTTATGGACTTTCTTCTTGGGCTCATGTGCAATTTTTAAAAATTCCTTTTGATCCTCTAAGATCCCAGAAGCCAGCTCTGGTTAACATCATCAAGAAGCCAGCTACACCCAGGGCTGTCCTAGGAGCGAGGCTTCTCCTGTGCCAAGCTGCAGGCAATTGGCCTCCTGGCCTGGAACCAGAGGCGTCTTGAGAAGATGAAAACAGAAGTGGCCAGTCAGATCATTAACATGTGAATTTGATCAATGTTTACATCTGTGCAAAGCATTTCATACCAAATAAATCTCTTAGAAATTCCACTGCCATCTTCCCCATCTCTAGGTTGAATAGCTTAACCCTCGGTTCTTTTATATATATATTTCCTGATTCAGTGCCTAGTAAGGGTTTAAGGTTGATCCTGTTCTGAAACTGTAGCTTATTCTCCACAAATTCCTAAACATTATTGGATCAGAACTGCTACCAGGGCACATTGAGGTATTGAGAGAACTGGGTAGAAAGGAGGAAACTGGAGAGAGACCAGTATTCAGATTATCAAGAGAGACTTTCAACTCTAACTATTCCTATGGCTTCCCGGGTGGTGCTAGTGGTAAAGATTGCACCTGTCAATGCAAGAGACACAGGAGACCCGGGTTCGATCCCTGGGTCGGGAAGATGCCCTGGAGTAGGAAATGGCAACCCACTTCAGTATTCTTGCCTGGAAAGTTCCATGGACGGGGGAGCCTGGTGAGCTATAGTCCATGGGATCACGAAGAGTCGGGCACAACTGAAACCACTGAGACTATTCCTCGGAACCAGACCACAGTCAGTGCCTAAAAATGCCTGAGGCCAGGCTGTTAACACAACCCATTGTCTGGCTTTTGATCAGACCTGCCTGCCTGACTTTTGATGGCATTGGGAGCACTTACAGATAGAAATGACCATACAGATAAAGTACAATAAACTACAGATAAAGCTGTTTGTTATGCATGTGGTACCAGAATGGACCCATTCATTTCTAAAGTTGTTATTGTTGTTCAGTCACTCAGTCATGTCTGCCTCTTTGCGACCCCATGGATTTTTAAAAATATAGAAAGCTGAGTGCTGAAGAATTGATGCTTTTGAACTGTGGTGTTGGAGAAGACTCTTGAGAGTCCCTTGGACTGCGAGGAGATCCAACCAGTCCATCCTAAAGGAAATCAACCCTGAATAATCATTGGAAGGACTGATGCTGAAGCTGAAACTCCAATACTTTGGCTACCTGATGTGAATAATTAACTCCATGGGAAAGACCCTGATGCTGGGAAAGATTGAAAGCAGGAGGAGCAGGGGACAACAGAGGATAAGATGGTTGGATGGCATCGCTGACTCGATGGACAGGAGTTTGAGCAAGCTCCGGGAGTTGGTGATGGACAGGGAAGCCTGGCATGCTGTGACTGACATGAACTGATTATTTATTTGGCTGTGCCAGGTTTTGGTTGCATGCGGGGATTAGTTCCCTGACTAGAGACTGAACCTGAAACCCTCTCATTGGTAGCACAGAATCTTAGCCACTGGGCCACGAGGGAAGTCCTGGACCCCTTCATTTTTTGATGGGATTGCTAGACTGGATCTATCAAGGAAGTACAACAATCCTAGAGCATCTTTTATTTTGTATATTTGCATTTTTGTTATTGCTGTTCTGGCTTCTCTCCCTCAACTCCAGTTTTACTGATATAATTGACACATAACATTCTATAAGTTTAATGTTTACAATGTGATGATTAGATACAGGTATATATTGCAAAATGATTACCACAATAAGCTTAGTTATTGCTCATCACTTCACATAGCTACCAATTTTCTTCCCTGGATGAGAACTTTTAAGATCTACTCTCTTAGCACCTTTCAAATATACAATATAGTATTATTAGCTACAGTCATAATGTTGTACATGACATCCCCAGAAATTCTACGTGAACGTTTATGCCTCTTAACTACCTTCACCCTTCTTGCCTGGAAAGTTCTATGGACAGAGGAGCCTGACAAGCTACAGTCCACGGTGTTGCAGAGTCAGACAGGATGGAGCGCGCGCGCACGCGTACACCCACACACCCACACACACACACACACACACACCCTTCTCCCTACCTCCCAATTCCTGCTTAACTAGTTCACTGAATTTGAGTTAAGGTATTAGAACTGTGGTTTCCTAGTGTCTCCATATACACGGAAAACAGCAACTTGAACAACAAAATCATTAGGAAGAATTGCACCTTGTTGAGTATCTGGGTCTGAAAGATGAAAAACAAAGATCAGCCTCAAGCTGGGAGATCGTCTCTAATGATGACGTGCAGGGCTCTACCCCGTGGGACGTTTTCACTTATGCCAAGTTTTCAGGGGATTTTAGGCTCATTAAACTCGTGGATAACACAGTAGAAAGCTCACTCGTCAGATGTCACAGGTGGTAAAGAACCCGCCTGCCAATGCAGGAGATGTAAGAGAAACAGGTTCAGTCCCTGGGTTGGGAAGACACCCTGGAGGAGGGCATTGCAACCCACTCCATTATTCTTGCCTGGAGACTCCCCATCGATGGAGGAGCCTGGCAGGCAATGGTCCATAGGGTCACAAAGAGATGGACACGACTGAAGCGACTAGCACAGCATAGTAGAAACACTAAATAATGGAACTGAGCCCACCCAGTGGGTTCAAACTGTGGGTCAGATGGTTGTGGGCAGGGAACAGTGGAAGCTGGCTAGCTGATTTCTCGTTCCTCCCGCTCCTCCTCTCATTCATCTCTGTGGCGTGTAAAAGTTTATAAACACACCCAGGGCTACTGCAAGAGTGAATGAGATGAAGGAAAATGGACGTGGCACCATCATTCCATACATTCTAAGTGGTACCAGTGGGAACAGAACTCAAACCCGAGCTCCCCCTTTTTTCTTTTTCTTTTTAAAATTGTATTTCTTTTTGGCAGTGCTGGGTCTTTGTTGCTGCATGGGCTTTCTATAGTTGCAGCAAGTGGGGGCTACGCTCTAGTTGCGGCTGCCAGCTCTAGGGCATGTGGGGTCAAGAGTTGTGGTGCCCAGGCTTACCTGCTTTGCGGCATGTGGGATCTTCCTGGGTCAGGGATTGAACCTGTGTGTTTCCTCCATTGGCAGGCGGGTTCTTTACCACTGCACCACCAGGGGAGCCCTGAGCTTCCCTTCTTTCCAAATGATGCTGGCGTCTCTAGGAATAGGCGGGTTCTTTACCACTGCACCACCAGGGGAGCCCTGAGCTTCCCTTCTTTCCAAATGATGCTGGCGTCTCTAGGAATATTCTCTGGGAATGACCATGCCTGACTTTGTGAACATGAGCATTCTGTGCAGTAGCATGGTGCTTATGGAGATCTGCACATGCTTGCTGTGCTCTTTTAATCAGGCAGCTGGGCCCAGGGTACAGCAACTGCTGCTAACACATGCTTCTGCTGAGGCCAACACATCAAAAAGACCACCCATGCTAAAAATAGACTGGACAGCAGATGCATTCAGACCACAAGATCTAGAACCAGCATTTTAGATGAGCTACCAAGTATGCCGAAAATAATGAACATTTTGGAGCTAAGGGGGACCGTAAGAAATCATGTGCCCTAACTCCCCTCTTGGCGATAGAGAACCCTGGGCAGAGAGGGGTCAGCTGATATGCCCCAAATTGCCCAGTTAATTATGGGTGCGCTTGGCTTCTTGATGCCTGGTCCAAAGTTTCCTCTACTCTATTACATTCTTCTGCTCTAAGAATGATAATGATAATAATAGTAATAATTGTGATGACTTAATCTTTGTATAATTTTTTATAGCTTAAAAATCTTGGATGGTTTAATGAGGTCAGGAAAATAGACAAGGAAAACCATTGTGCCCTGTTCAATATTCATATTCATGCTACTGACCGGGGCAAAACAAAGATAAATATAGCTCTCTCTGGGAAAATATTGGGGACAAAATGAGGAACTGAAAGGTTCTACTGCCTCTATGTAGAAACAATGAGATATTAACTTTGAATTTGCTCAGTTTTTCCGTTTCTCTACCCACCCCTGTCCTCCCAGAATCTCATTCCACAGCAGGTTTTGGTCATGGAGCTGAGCCCTGTGAGGCCTTCCCAAAACAGATCTCCCTCCCCGCTCACCCTACATGTCCTCTGCCTGCCCTTGCCAAAGAATAAATCTAATCAGAGAAATTAAAAAAACATACAAGGGCAAAGAAAAGCAGTCAAGCAGGACAAAATATTGGGTTGGCCAAAATGTTCATTTGGGTTTTCCATAAGATCTTACTGAAAACCCAAATGAACATTTTTGGCCAACCCAATAATAATAAAGTCATTAAACAAGGTCAAAGACCTTTAGTTCCTCCTCATGGGTTGTGGATAATATTCTGAGCTGTGCCACCAAGTCTGTGGTAGTTTGTCACAGCCTGCTATAACCATCCTTCCGGGGCAGGTGGACCCCCACCCAAAACTTGGTTCAGATGTTGAGACTGAGGATGCCACACAAACAACAAAAGGACGTGCTTTCAGGGTGGATCCCAAGCAGGTCCCAAAACAGTTTGAGAAAGTGGGAAAAGAAGGCTGGGTGGAGGTTTTGTGGTGGGTAGCAAGTGGGGATGGAGAAGGCAATGGCACCCCACTCCAGTACTCTTGCCTGGAAAATCCCATGGACAGAAGAGCCTGGTAGGCTGCAGTCCATGGGGTTGCAAAGAGTCAGACACAACTGAGTGACTTCACTTTCACTTTTCACTTTCATGCATTGGAAAAGGAAATGGCAACCCCACTCCAGTGTTCTTGTCTGGAGAATCCCAGGGACTGGGGAGCCTGGTGGGTTGCCGTCTATGGGGTCGCACAGAGTCGGACACAAGTGAAGCGACTTAGCAGCAGCAGCAGCAAGAAGTGGGGACAGGGTGAATTTCCTGTCCCGTTTAATACCAATTCTTATCGGCTTTCCCAGATGTGAGGCAGAAAGAGAATAATGTGGGGTGATGCTTACGTCCTGTCAGCAGTCCAATATCAAAAACTGGAATCAGACTTTATTACTCAACAACAGAAGATCGATGCACCAATCTTCCTCTAGCTCCATCTAAGCAACCATCTATCCATCCATCCTTCCATATATTTGGCCATCCATCCTTCCTTCCACCCACCCATCCATCCATCCATCCTTCCATCCACCTATCCATCCATCCTTCCATATATCTGGCCATCCATCCATCCATCCATCCATCCTTCCATCCATCCATCCTTCCTCTGCCCATCTATTCATTCAATATTTTACTGCATATCCATTGTGTATCAGCCACAACTAGAGATTATGGATACAGCAGTATTACTGAAATAATTTTTCCTTCCATTGTGCTCACTACCTGGTAAGAGTGACCACTGAATTGATTTTGAAATATTTGATTATTGGTCAAGTATCACAATTGTGCTATACGGAGAAGGCTAAGACAGCATAACAGAGAAAGATTTTTCTTTCTAGGAATTTTAGAGGAATTTTCCTGAGAAGGCAACAGTCTGTGCTGCTCTTGATTAACACCAGGAGTTCAACCGGCAGAGACAGAAGTGTAAACATTTTAGGTCTTAAAGGGAACACAATTGACAACCGTTACAGAGGTGTGATGTCTTATCTCTGTGACAGTGAATGGGATTAGCAGAAGAGGGTTTTCCCATTTTGATCCCATATGATTCGGGATTGGGGAATTATAGGATGTCATGAGATAATTTGGAACAAAAAGCTAGAATAGTGGGATGAAGCATCTTTAAAGATGGCCAGTAGCAGGTTATCTCCAGGTTGACCTTTTTTTTTTGGCTGTGCCGGGTCTTAGTTGCAGCATGTGGGATCTAGTTCCCTAATGATTGAATCAGGGCCCCCAGCATTGGGAGTATGGAGTCTTAGCCACTGAACCACCAGTGAAGTCCCAAGGTTGACCTAATTTAATGATGGGCTTAAAAAAAATTTTTTTCAGCCTGAAGCCATTGACTCACACCTGGATTAATATACATGAAGGAAAACATATGAGACCTGTAGCATGGACAAGATGGGGAAGGGATGGTTTTGTGTAAAGGGAGTTCATAATGAGACTTTCTGGCAGAGACAACAGTTTTTTTTTTCCCCCCTCAATCATGGTCCAAGTAAATGAAGCATCGAGTATGTAGAATTACAGGACGGTTGATTGTGGGGAGCGTGGATCTGCAGGGCTGGCAGAGGAATAAAGCTGCTCATCTTGATTCAGAATGGGTCTCCTCCCCCTCGGATCCTCCTCTTTGTGACATCCTAGAACATCCCAGGACACTGCTGCTCTTTGAACTCCACCCTTTCATCCCAGAGGTCTGGCAGCCTCAGTAGCAGCCTCCACCCTCATGTGGGTATCAGCTGGGGCAGCCTGGATTTTTATAAGAGTTCCAACATTAATGACTAGGTTCTGCAGGAAGGAGACAAGTCTTCTCTCTCATTCCTACCCTCCCCCCTTCATGCTGCATCCCCACTTCTCTCTCCCTCTGTTTCATATTTTAGATTCAAGAGGATCTTTCATATATATAACAAGTCCTTGCTTTGAACTTAAAAATAAACAGTATGAAAGAAAAAATAGATGCTCCAATCTTACTTGAAGTGCTCAAATATGATTAGTATTAGACTGTGAAATACCTCTGCCTTATCTCTAGTTGCCAGCTGCTGGGAACATTTTGAGAGATCGGGCTGGTTGTTGTGATGTGATTTTTTTTTAAACAAAACATAAGCCCCAAGTGATCTGTGTATAGACTCTCCACAAAATCCCCTTTGTCAAAACTCAATCTTTCTCATTTTTATTCCCCCATCATTTGGCCTGATCCCAGTTTATGGAAGTCAGTGTGGGAGTAAAATAGAATCCAATCCCGATCCAATTCCTTCTCTCTGTATTTCTGCGTTTCTCTTTTCTAAACTTGCCTGGCTACATCTAAGGATTTCCCAGTTGAAGAAACAAATTATTTGGGTCACACAGGCCACCGTTGCTGTTTATGAGCCAAAAATTGCTGCCTGGCATTTTGAAAAATGATTTCTGAACCCACACAGGACCATCCTGCATGTCAACAACTTCAAGTTATGGGTAACAGATTTGCATCTTCCATAATTTCATGGCATCATTCAATGGGACTTAAAAAAAAAATAGGCTAAATGATAAAATGGTTTCTTTTCCTCCTCAAATCTCTTTTTGAAAAAGCTGCCTACCTCTTTCATCAAAAAGAAAAACAAAAAAATAATGTTTGTCTTAATTCACTGAAGAGTTGAGCTTTAAAGCACAAGACAAGTTTAAATCCATGAAGTACTGTGTGTATGATATATGAGCCAATTATAGAAAGAATAGGAAATAGCTAACCATTTCATATCAATCTCCAGCTAAACTATGTTCAGGAAAATTAATTTAGGATTCAGTCAAAGAAGGAGCTAACATTAACTTCCTTCTGAACACACTACTCTGGAAGAATATTTAAGGGGCACCAAAAGTAAAAGATAATGAATATTTATCTTCAGTGAATGTGTACTTTTGGAGAGAGACAAGACTTCAGAAGTGGTGTGTTGACATTGAAAAGGTTTCTAGTGGGACTTCCCTGGCAGCCCAGCGGTTGATTCCCCCTGCCAATGCAGGGGACCTAGGTTTGATCCCTGGTCTGAGAAGATCCCGCATGCCACAGGGCAACTGAGCCTGTGTGCCACAACTTCTGAGCCAGCACTCTAGCGCCCAGGAGTCACAACTGCTGAGGCCCGTGCCCCCTAGAGACTGTGCCCTGCAGCCAGAGAGGCCACTGAAATAAGGAGCCCCACACACCTCAACTAGAGAGTAGGCCCTGCTCACCGCAGCTAGAGAAAAAGCCTGCTCAGCGATGAAGACCCAGCGCAACCAAAAATAAATAAATGAATACATTAAAAAATGTTTTCTAGCAATTTGCTCAGAAGAAGATTTCCCTGATGCTCCAGTGATTAAGTGACTAAAACTCTGAACTTTCAGTGAAGGAATGGGAGTTTGATTCCTGGTTGGGGAAACTAAGATCCCACATGCTTTGTGGTGCAGTTAAAAAAAAAAATTACTCCCAAGAAAAGGCCAAGTAACAGAGGATCATTAATGAGTAAATCAGCAATAAGTTAATAGGTGCCACCAATTGATGGCAATGGGGCATTCCCATAGGACTGGAGAGATCTGGGAGGATTTCAAGTAAAAGATGGAATTTTTTTTTTCCTGGATGTCAGGCGTGTATGTGTGCTCCATTGTGTCTGACACTTTGAGACCCCATGAACTGCACCCTGCCAGACTCCTCTGTCCATGGGATTTCCCAGGCAAGAATACTGGAGTGAGTTGACATTGCCTTCTCCGGGGATCTTCCTGATCCAGGGATCTAGTCTGCATCTCCTACTGAAATCCTAGAAAGAAGGAAAAGCAAAGAGGATGTCATCTCAGAAGACCTGGAAAAGGGGCTTCCCTGGTGGTCCAGTGGCTAAGACTCTGCTCCCAATGCAGGAGGCCTGGGTTCGATCCCTATTCAGGGAACTAGGTCCCACATGCCACAACTAAGACTCAGCACAGCCAAATAAATAAACATTAAAAAAAAAAAAAGACCTGAAAAGGACATCTCAGAGATTCTCAGGCATCAATGAATAGAGCTGTTTCATTGGTTTGGAGAACTCATGGGGAGTTGTGATTCAAAAGAGTATTTTTTTAAAAATCAAACACCTAGGAAAGAAACAAAGAAAGATATTCAGGACTTGTACACAAAAAACTCCACATAATGACTGTCAGTAAATGGAAGGAAATACCATGTTCATGGATTAGATGATTCAATCTTGTTACATTATCTTCTTTTCTCGACATCAATTTATATATTCACTGGCATCTCAATCAAAACCCAAGCAGATTTAATTTTTGTGGAAATTGAAAAACTGGTTCTAAATTCATATGGGAAAAGAAAAGGATAAGAAGAGCTGTGGTAGAAGAAGAATTAAGATGATTATACTTTATGATTTATGAAAAAGCGGTAGTAATGAAGATTGTCATTTTTCTCATATACGGATAGGAACATTAATTGGTGAAGTGGAATAAACGTAAGACATATTCGACTGATACATATTCAGTCACATGACTTAAACAAGGTTACCACTCATGTCACTGGGGACAGTGTAAACTGGATCACCAACTTCGGAAAACTGTTTGATCGTATTTAATAAGACTGTTGTTATTCAGCCCCTCAGTCATGTCCAACTCTTTGTGACCCCATGGGCTGCAGCACACCAGGCTGCCCTGTTCTTCACTATCTCTAGGAGTTTGCTCAAACTCATGTCCATTGAGTCAATGATCCAACCATCTCATCCTCTGTCACCCCCTTCTCCTCCCGCCCTCTATCTTTTCCAGCATCCGGGTCTTTTCCAATGAGTTGGCTTTTCACATCAGGTGGCCAAAGTAATGAAGCTTCAGCTTCAGTGTCAATCATTCCGATGAATATTCCACGTTGATCTCCTTTAGGGTTGACTGGTCTGATCTCCTTAGACACATGAATACTCAATGACAGCTCCGTATTTAGGTATATCAACAGAAATAAGTACGTACGTAAGTGCAAGAATATACAAGAGATCACTGTTTATTATTTATTATTGCTGCCAACTGGAAACAAATCAAATGCCTATCAGCAATTGAATAGATAATAAATTATAGCTCATTCATACTTAGTTACAGAACAGAAATGGACTCACAGACTCAGAGAACGAACTTAGGGTTGCCAGGGTGGGAGGAAGGCTGGGGGATGGGATAGTTAGAGAGTCTGGGATGGACATGCACACAATGCTGTATTTAACGTGGATAACCAACAAGGACCTACTGTATGGCACAGGGAACTCTGCTGAATGTTGCATGGCAGCCTGGATGGGAGGGCAGTCTGGGGGGGAGAATGGATACATGTGTGTGTATGGCTGAGTCCCTCTGCTGTGGACCTGAAACCATCACAACATTGTTAACTGGCTATGTTTGTTGTTCTGTCGCTAAGTTGTGTCCTACTTAACTGGCTATACTCCAATACAAAACAAAAAGTGAACAAAAAAACGATAGTTCATTTGTACCCTGGAACACTGTATAGCAGGTTTGGGCTGCTCCAGCAAAATAGCGCAGACAGACAGCTTATAAACCACAGCATATATTTCTTACAGCTCTGGAAGCCGGGACATCCAGAATCAAGGCACTGGCAGGCTCTGTCTTCAGGGACGACTACCTTCCTAGGCAGCTATGTGCTGAACCTTGTGTCTGTAAAGGTCAGAGAGTAAATATTTTAGGATTTGCTGGACTTACTGCCTCTGACACAAGCGCTCATCTCTGCTGTCTTAGTGTGAAAGTGGCCACAGACAACCCACAAATGCATGAGGGTGGTTGTGCCTCTAGAATTTTATTTCTGGACAGTGAAATTTGAATTTCATATAATCTTCACATTGCAAAATGTTACCCTTTAAAAGCATTTCTTTTTAACCATTAAAGATTATACAGACTCTTCTTAGCTCATTGCTGCTGCTGCTGCTATGTCGCTTCAGTCGTGTCCGACGCTGTGCGACCCCATAGACGGCAGCCCACTAGGCTCCTCTGTCCCTGGGATTCTCCAGGCAAGAATACTGGAGTGGGTTGCCATTTCCTTCTCCAGTGCATGAAAGTGAAAAGTGAAAGTGAAGTCGCTCAGTTGTGTTGGACTCTTAGCGACCCCATGGACTGCTGCCTATCAGGCTCCTCCATCCATGGGATTTTCCAGGCAAGGGTACTGGAGTGGGTTGCCATTGCCTGGACTATAAGTTGTTAAGACCAGAAATCTATTGGGCAGTATCTACTAATACTGAATATATGTACATCCTGTGGCTACTAGTACTGAATATACATACATTTTCTGGTAATATTATACTAGGTATATATCAAAATCAAATATATAACTATGTGCATCAACAGGTACAAAAATATTCTTAGCAGCATCATTTTTACTCACTCCAAACTTTAAACAACTCAATGCTAAGCAATATTAGACTAGACAAATAAATTTTGGAATTACATGAAAATGAATAAACTACTACTATATTCTTTAATATGTATCAATCTTACAAATTTTTATTGAGTGAAAAGAGCCACACAAGAGAATATACTATGTGTGGTCTTTTATAACCATTCAAAAGCAGGCAAGGTTAATTCTGGTTATAAAATTCAAAATAGTGGCAATTTTTGTGTGGGTTGTGATGACTCAGAGTATAAGATTTTTTATATTTATGGTGAACATCTAAAAATCTTGATGTAGGAGGTAGTAACACAAGTTCATTCGTTTTGTTACCAAGATACACACTAGGGATTATTGCACTTTTGTACATATGCCATCTCTTAACAATTTTTCACACACATCCATTAAGAAAATTTTTAAAATTATATTTCATTAATTTTTGGCAAAGGCGTAGTGCAAGGGGTACTCATATATTTAGTGTACAAATGTCAGTTGTAGCAGCTACTTAAAGGAGTAAACGAAGGAATCTACTACTGAGATTTAAGCTGTGCTCCATCCAGCACTTCCACATGTTAGTATCTTTCCCTAGAGAACACTTGGATATACGCGCAAAAAGGCACAAACACACGTTGAAGGTCGAAACATTTCTAACTAAAAAACTAAAAAAGAAACAAACATGTCCGAGGGAAAGGGAATCATAAATTAAATCTATTGGTTCTGAGAACCACCATGTAGTCTTTTAAGAAAACATTTTCTCTCCTTGGGAATGAAATGAAGAGAAATTAGGGGACTTCCTTGGTGGTCCAGTGGCTGAAACTCTACTCTCTGAATGCAGGGGGCCTGGGTTCGATTCCTGGTCAGGAAACTAGATCCCACGTGCTATAACTAGAAGTTCACATGCTGCAGTCAAGAAAGATCTCACATGCCACAGCTGAGACCTGAATCAGCCAAGTAGATAAATATTTTTTTAAAAAGAAGAGAAATTAACCACTGTTACACACTCAACAGTATAGATGAACTTCATAGATTATAGTGTCAAGTGAAGAAAGATTGAACAAAAAGAAGCATAGAGTTTATGACTCCACTTAAAGAAAGCTCAGAACCAGGCAAAACTAACTTAGGGTGATAAAGGTAAAACCAGAGGTTACCTGAAATAGTGTAATAGGCAGGCTTCTGAGCCTGCGGCTAACGTTCTATTTTGTGATTTGAATGGTGGCTATTCAGCCGTGTTCACTTTATAACACTCCTCAAGCTGTGCTGTAAATTGGCTGTATTTTCTACAGGACAGTTTAAACAATTATTAACCTAGGTTCGCTTAAGAGCACTGTGGGCTAGCTCAGCACGTGTAGAAAGACTGCTGGTCTAAACCTCAGTTCGATCACTAGCTGGGTGACCTTGGGTGAGTTGTTTCACCTCTCTGTTCCTTAGTTTTTCTCAGTTGTGTAAAAGGGGATAACTGTGGTTCTCACGTCATAGGGTTTCTGTAAGAATTCTGAGTTAATTTTTATAAAGCTGCCTAGAACAAGGCTTGGCATACCCAAAGCACTCAATAAATGTTAGCTAGTATTACTGTGGCCAATAACTTTTTTTTTTTTGCTTTGGGTCTTATGTTCCAGCCTGTTAAGATGTTTATAAACTTTTGATTCTGCCATATATTATGTTTACTTTTAGATTCAGTCTTAGGTCAGGAGCACAAAGAAGTCTTTCTACCTCACATGTGGTCCAGCCTGACTCACCAGGAATATGAGTCTGGAGAAGAGCCTGGGAGTGCAGGCTTGTGGTCATAAATAATATAAATATCCCTCGTCTTATTTAGAACGTACACACTGCCTGTGAAAAGTGGCAATGTCAGTAGGTGCTAGTTGAAGACTCTGAGATCTGGGATTCCAAACAAATATACATTTCCATTTTGAACTAATCATTTTTATAGGAAACAGAAGGGGCTTGTTGGAGGGGTGTATGAACAATATGTTTTGTTTCTTGTCTGTTCTCCAGGCCTCGGTCTTTGCATTGAAGGAGTGCCTGAGGCAAAGTCTTTTGCCCTCCAGGAACTTTATAAGGTGTAACCCCCCACTCACCCACTTTAAATCTTTTCCTGGAAAAAAAAAAGGCTGAAAATAAATAAAGACAGAAATAAACATATTCTAGAGGCTACGATCTCGTTAGGTGCTATAAATGACCATTCTCCCATACTGGAAGGTATAATGTTCTGGAGCTTTGAAACAGGGAAGCCAATAGTTTTTTTGGCTGCCTATAAACATTCACTTCCTGTTCAATCATTCAACAGATTTTCAATCATTCAACAGTTTTTATCGAGTACTTCATATCTGTGGCATAAAAGTCCAATGAAATACCGGTTGAAAGAAACCTTTTTAACTCTTCTTTTATTTAAGGTGATGCTTCTTTAAAATCGCTGACCACGGAATGTCACAACCTCCTCCTCCTCCTTTTTTTTCCCTTCTCCCAGTCATACCTATTTATATCACAGAACATACTTTGGGAAATGCTGAGTTAACCAGTCCTTTATTGCTGAATCCTGAGCTTTCCCAAGTTTTGCTGCCATAAATAACACCGCGGTGAACATTCTTATACCTACAGCTTTGCACACATGTTAGATTATCTCTTTAGGATAAATTCCTAGGAGTGGAATTGTTGAGCTAACAGTTCTGTTTCTTTTTACGTGCATAAAAGACCCTGGTGTCAGTTTTACAAATCTTAGGTAATCGTAGACTCATAAAACATCAGAGTGGGAAAGGATCTTGGAGAGCAGCTTATCAAGCCCTCCTGCTGGGCCGGGACGACCACAGCTAGAAGCCAGGTCCATCCTCAGACGGTTCTCTAGGCACTGTGTGGGCTCTGGGAATAGCTGTGCAACAGAAGAAAGACAGATTGGAGGGAGTCCGTGAGGCATTGCTGAACTCCACTAGGAGCCTGTCTCCTTGCTGTGGGCTTTCTTCTTCAAGCCAGAGGACCTATGTGCCATGACAGACCATTTACCGAGAATAAAATGCCAGGGGAGCCAAGATCCAATATAGCACCAACTCTTCCCATTAAGGCTTCCCTGGTGGCTCAGAGGTTAAAGTGTCTGCCTGCAATGCGGGAGACCCGGCTTCGATCCCTGGGTTGGGAAGATCCTCTGGAGAAGGAAATGGCAGCCCACTCCAGTATTCTTGCCTGGAGAATCCCATGGATGGAGGAGCCTGGTTGGCTATAGTCCACGGGATCCCGAAGAGTCGGACATGACTGAGCGACTTCACTTTCCCTTTCACTTCCCATTAAAGGATAGCCAAGATTCCCAAGAAGCTCACAAAGGGTGCAGTGTGTGCATGTGTGTGTGTGGACACTAGTTGTAATGAGATGCACACAGGACAGCATGTGATGTTAATTTCCCAGCAGCTCAGCCATGACCCTTGCTGCTTAGGCTGCCTTCAGAAAGGACTAAGCTGGCAGTTGTGTGAATTATTTTCTAGACTTATCAGGAGAACTGGCTGCTATGTGCTGAGCACATGCGCTTCTGTTTGTTTGTTTTTTGGCTGCACTGGGTCTTCACTGCAGCGCACACGCTTTCTCTAGTTGCCCTGAGCAGGGGCTACTCTCTAGTTGCTGTGTGAGGGCTTCTTGTCGCAGTGGCTTCTCTAGTTTTGGAGCGCTGGCTCGGTAGCTGTGGCATATGGCCTCAGTTGTTCCGTGGTGGGTGGAATCTTCCAGGGATCAAACTCATGTCCCTGCATTGGGAGGTGGATTCTTTTTTAAAATTTTTTTTTTAATTTAAATTTTCCTTTTATTAAAAAATTTCTATGTCTGTGTCTCCATTGCTGCCCTCAGGTCCCTCAGTACCATCTTTTTAGATTTCATATATATGCATTAATATATGATATTTGTTTTTCTGAACTTACTTCACTCTGTATAATAGGTCCTAGGTTCATCTACCTCATTAGAACTGATGGAAATTTGTTCCTTTTTATGGCTGAGTAATATCACATTGTATATATGTACTGAACCTATTTATATTTTTATTGGTTGATGGACATCTAGGTTGCTTCCATGTCCTAGCTATTGTAAATAATGCAGCAATGAAGACTGGGGTACACGTGTCTTTTTCAGGATATATGCCCAGTAGTGGGATTATAGGGTCATAAGGTAGATTTATTCTTAGCTTTTTTTTTTTTTTTAAGGAATCTCCATACTGTTCTCCATAGTGGCTGTATCAGTTTACATGCCTGGCAGGTGGATTTTTAACCACTGGACCACCAGGGAAGACCCTAGGTAGTCCTTTTAACTTTACATATGAACTGACTACTAAGTCACTGATCATTTCAAGTTCTGGGTTTAGCTCATAGATGTTTAGCCAAGGAGACCTCCTGCTGTCAGTTCCCATGATCATCCCCAGCCCTCAATTTTCCTGTCTCTAAAATAGGTGTGTCCATGGATAATACCTTTGAATGGGGAGATGGACCTGGGAGAACCTGTGTCTGGTACAAGGGGGTCTTGGGCTCCCAAGTGCCTCACAGCCCAGCCATTTCACCACCTCTCCCCCAGCTCTGTTCTTTTCTCATCTTATGAGCTGTAAATCATCAAGGACTCAGCACTTGCCATCACAATTCACCCTGTGTGCCCCCGCCGAGATTCCGCTTTTCCTCCTTAATTCTTCCTTAATTCATAGACTTTTATGTAAAGAAGTTATAAACAAACGGATGTTTCTGGATGGCATCCCATTATTTAAATCAAAATTTAGGCAGCAGCAGTATCACGTGAGTAAAGATAATTCTCTCCATGTGGAGAGAGGTGGATTTAGAGGAGATGAAATTTTGTGTGTGATAAGCCATCCTCTGCCTCCCCAAGTTATTTAAAAGCAACATGAAGGAAGAGCCAGGGCATATTCAGGGTATGTCAGGGTATGTAGGAGCTTTTGCAAAACCAAAAACAAACAAACAGGAACTTTCTTGGTGGTCCAGTGGTTAAGATTTTGCCTTCCAACGCAGGGAGTCCAGGTTCAATCCCTGATCAGGGAGTTAGGATCCCATATCCCTCAAGGCCAAAAAACCAAAACATAAAATAGAAGCAATATTGTAACAAATTCAATAAAAACTTGAAAAATGGTCAGCATCAAAAAAAAAAAAAAACAAGGAAAAAAAAAGCATAAAACCCAAGGTAATCAAACATAAAAAGATTAATGTTGATAAAAGAAATCAACCGCAAAAGAAATCAACCCTGATTATACATTTGGAAGGGCTGACACTGAAGCTGAAACTCCAGTACTTTGGCCACCTGATGTGAAAAGATGACTCATTGGAAAAGACCCTGATACTGGGAAAGATTGAGGGCAGGAGAAGTGGACAAGAAGGTTGGTTGGCATCACCGACTCAGTGGATGTGATTTTAAGCAAACTCTGGGAGATAGCAAAGGATGGGGAAGCCTGGCATGCTGCAGTCCATGGGGTCACAAAGATTCAGACACTTAGTAACTGAATAACAACAATTCAGTATCTTCCGACTAAAATCACCTTTTCTCAGCCTGTCAAAAACTCTAGCCCAAATTGCCTTAAAAACACATTTGGTTTTCTTTTTTTCCTCTTCTTTTAAAATTTTTATTTAAATTTATTTGGGTGTGTTGGGTCTTATTGTGACACAAGGGTTTAGTTGCCCTATGGAATACAGGACCTGAGTTCCCAGACCAGGGACTGAGTCTGAGTCCTTTGCATTGAAAGGCAGATTCTTAACCACTGGATCACCAGATAAGTCCCTGTTTGTTTTTGTTTTCTGATCTGCTAAATGGCTGAGAGTCCCTTGGACAGAAAGGAGGTCAAACCGGTCAATCCTATAGGAAATCAACCCTGAATATTCACTGGAAAGGCTGATGCTGAAGCTCCAACATGTTAGCCACCTGATGTGAAGAGCTGGCTCACTCTGATTCTGGGAAAGATTGAAGGCTAAAGGAGAAGGGGGCAGCAGAGGAAGAGACGGTTGGATGGCATCACTGACTCAATGGATATGAATTTGAGCAAACTCAGAGACAGAGTGAAGGGCACAGAAGCCTGGTGTGCTGCAGTCCATGGGGTCCCAAAGGGCTGGACTTAGCCACTGAACAACAGCAACAACGAAAATGCGTGTCACTTCTTTTATGCAAATCCACTCCAGGAAATCCCAGGTCTCGGCATTCCGCTCTGAAAATTAGAGGGAAATAAACGGCCTGTACCCCAGCCTGCTATGATCATCAACAGAATTGCAGAGCTGGAGACCAAGAGGGAGCAAGACTCCACACACTTCCTCCTGCTCCAGCCAGGGGACCCCTGGTCTTGAGGGAGCCTTGCTCTCTGGCCCATTCCCTCGAAGAAACGGTCGTTCCTGGAAATCCACTCCAAGCCTCCCCCAGCCTTCCAACAATGTGTGTTTATGGCTGCAGTGCTGCAGCTGGGAACCATAAGGCATGAATGAACGTGTGTCCATACTTTGGAGCCGATTTTCGTCAGAAATGTACTAAACACTTCATAAATTAAGTCCTTGGCTGTCAAGCTCCTCTGATATTAGGTTAGTCATTGCTCGCCATTCCCTGAACAAAACCCAGGGGATGGCCGCACCAGATGGTGCCAGAGGTTTTCCTTTTTTTCTTTTTGTTAATGGAAAATGTGTGGGGAGGAATAAGTTACCTTGTCCCCTGCTCCACAATCACAGATGTGAGTGATGGACATTCCGGCTGGTTTTCCCAGCGCTGGAGCTTTTCTGTCCTCCCCCCAGCGTGGCCCAAGTGCAGACAGGCTTTTGGTGGAGGGTGAGGAGTTGGCTGAGACCTTAGATGCCTAGATTTCCCCTAGGTTTTGTGAGTGCCAGGCACTGATGTCAACACCTTATGCATTTAGAGGAATCAGTCCTCCAGGATGATCTCATGATGAGACAGTATTATCCCCCACTTGACTGCTTAAGAAGCTGAAGTACATGAGTGAATAACTCGCCCAAGGACACCTAGCTGCGCACAGCTGAGATGAGGTTCATGAACACGCCTTGCCCTTAACCACCTGCTGCACGGCTGCTGCTCCATGCGTGTCAGACCCGAGTCAGAGCCCCTCTGCTGGCAGAATGGGGCAGAGGCATGAACATCAGCCCTCCTGTGTGTGTGCGTACTCGGTTGTGTCTGACTCTTTGGAACCCCATAGATTGTGTAGCCTTCCAGGCTCCTCTGTCCAAGGGACTTCTCAGGCAAGAATACTGGAAAGTGAAAGTGAAAGCGTTTGTCGCTCAGTTGTTCCGACTCTTTGAAACCCCATGGACTGTAGCCTGCCAGGTTCCTCTGTCCATGGGATTCTCCCGGCAAGAACACTGGAGTGGGTTGCCATTCCCTTCTCCTGGGATCTTCCCAACTCAGGGGTTGAACCTGGATCTCCTGCATGGCAGGCAGATTCTTTACCATCTGAGCCACCACAGAAGCCCGAGAATACTGGAGTGGGTGCCATTCCCTTCTCCAGGGCATCTTCCCAACTCAGGGGATCGAATGTGGGTCTCCTGCAGTTCCTCCACTGGCAGGCAGTTTCTTTACCACGGAGCCACCTGGGAAACCCTCAGCCCTGCAAGCCTGTCTTTGTTTATTTATGCAGTAAAGACGTTCTTAGGATTTACTGACCTAGAGGGTCTTAGGAAATTTTCCTTTTTAATATTTTATTTGGGCTTTGCTGATAACTCAGTTGGTAAAGAATCAGCCTGTAATGCAGGACATCCTGGTTCAATTCCTGGGTCTGAAAGATCCCCTGGAGAAGGGATAGGTTACCCACTCCAGTATTTTTGGGCTTCCCTTGTGGCTCAGCTGGTAAAGAATCCATCTGCAATGCAGGAGACCTGGGTTTGATCCCTGGGTGGGCCTAGGGATCTACTTAGATCTACTTAGTAGTTCTACTAGGGATCTATTTAGTAAATCTTAGGAGCTACTGCCCTAGAGGTTCTTAGGAAATTTTCTTTTATAATATTTTATCTATTTGGCTTTGTTAGGTTTTAGTTGCACATACAGGATCTTTCATTGCAGCTCACAGACTTTAGTTGTGGTGAACAGACTCAGTAGTTCTGCAGTATGTGGGATCTTAGTTCCCTGACTAGGAATTGAACCTGTGTCCCCTGCATTGGAAGGCAGATTCTTAACCACTAGATCATCAGGGAAGTCCTTAAATTGATTTACTTTAAAAATCAGTCCCCCTTTGAGAGAATTTGCAATTCTAGCATTCCCTGATAGAGGAGTGAGGCAAATTTGGGGGTCTTAAATTTTAAAAATCAATTTTCCTAAAGACACTTTTACTAAATTTAATTTTTTTAACAAGTTTTTTTTTTTTTTTTTTTTAAGAAAAAGAGATGTTCATGATTTCCCCTGCTGGGGAATAATATCAGTTGCCTGAGCTCTGCCTGTGGGATAGGGATGCTGATGCTAACAGACACTCCACACACAGACCTTCACAAGACCCTCTGGGGCATCACATTTTTCCCCACCTTTCCCTACTTAGAATCTCCTTCTGCTCAGAACCGCTCACTTCGGGCTCCAGGCTGCCACTTTCAGCTATGTTGTTGGTCTGCTTCACCTGTCAATACTCTCATATCCCTTCTATTATATACATCTTCTGGAAATCTGTGGGCATTGATAGTTTTCCCCTCCTGTTACTTTAATTGGCTCCCCTGGTAGCTCAGCTGGTAAGGAATCCACCTGCAAGGCAGGAGAGCCTGGTTTGATTCATGGGTTGGGAAGATCCACTGGAGAAGGAATAGGCTACCCACTCTGGTATTTGTGGGCTTCCCTGGGGGCTCAGGTGGCAAAGAATCTGCTTGCAATATGGGAGACCTGTTATTTTAAATGCTCCGGTCCCAGTGCTTTCTGAACATCTCTGTTTTTTATTTCAGAGGAATCATGGGAAGGCTGTGCAGATCTTGAGTTGGAAGTTTGTCTTCTTGGGTTTTGAAGAGAGGAGAGGTGCTCTAAGGGAGACAGACTCACAGAATCTAATCCGACGTGGAGTGGGTAGGGGTCTTTGAGGAGGACACCCGTGGCCCTCAGGTTGATAACTGTGGTTCGGATCATGTCTGAGAACTGTGATGCAGGCCAACTAAATGGGGCAGCGAAGTCTCTTCCTCATGCTGACCATGCCCTGGGAAGGCAGTAGCCTTGGCACTGGAGTTTGGAGAGACTCCAAGGCAGGCAGAGGAGAGGAGGAGTCACGGTGGGTGGAAGAGAAGGAAGGCTCAGGGCTGCCCTGATGGTAGCTGTTTGGCTTGGGAGGGGAGAGGCTGGGGGCAGGCTGGCTAGAAGTGGGATGTCCTGTGTGCCTGGACAGGTTTCAAAGAAAGTGTGAACATCTTGCCAAAGATCAGACACCTGGAGAGGGGCAGAGTGAACATGCAAACCCAGGTTCTGATTCTTTCCAAGCTCACCCATCCCTCCACACCATGAGACGTCCCTTCTGAGTTGCTGCAGGAAACAGGCTGTTCTGGTTACCAGATCAGGGAGCACGGGAGCCTTCACTGTGGCTCTCCTGTCTGTGTGCTCCCGAGAGCTTTCCACAAATCCACAGCGAGGTCTGGTTCTTTCTTCATCCACTTAAAAAAAATATATCTTTTGCATTTCAAAAACTGTGTTGAAGGGGCTTCCCTGGTGGCTCAGTGGTAGAGTTTCTTTACCACTCTGTCGAGTGGTACTCTGTTCCCCGCCCCGCTGGCCCCCGCTTCATCCCCTGGCAGCCCCTAATCTGCTCTCTGCCTCTACAGATTTGCCTATCCAGGGTGCTTCATACATATGGAATTATATAATAAGAGGGCTTTTGTGCCTGGCTGCCTTCACTGAGCATACTGTTTTCAAGCACTTCTTTCCTTTTAAAGGTGGAGAAGTCTTCTGCTGCATGGACAGATTATATTTTGTTTATCCACTCATCCACTGTTGAGCATTTGGGCTGTGTCCACCCTTGCTGCTGTGGAGACCACAGCTGTGGACATTCGTGGGTGGGGTTTTGTCTGAACTCTGAGCACCTTTGCTCCACACAGCTGTCTGGGCAATGCTCCCCCAGTGCTCATCCTGAGCCTAGAATTCCACCCCAGCTCAGTCAACCCTCTGGAGCTAGCCGGGCCGGCAGAGGGACAAGGAGAGCCATGCAGAATGCCAAATGGGAGCTCTGTGGCATGGCCGTACCCTCCTGGGACTGAAAGCCATATTCTGCAAGCCACTCAGGACAGAAACTTCTTTAGACCTGCCTGTACACAAAATGTTTCCTTAGGCTGAATGTCCTACTCCTTTTCCTACCTGTCCAACTGCTAGTCCTCTTTCACCTCTGACTTAACTGTCACCCCTGACTTACCGTTCTTCTAAGTGGTGTTTAGTATACCAGCTACTGAAAGAAAAGGCAAAGTATATCCTAAATACATTCCTAGTTTCCCCAGGACAAGAGCTGCACAACTATTCAGCCTGTGCTCTAGAGCCTGAGAATCATAACTACTGAAGCCCACATACCCCAGAGCCCTTGCTCTGCAACAAGAGAAGCCACAGCAATGAGAAGCCTGCCCACCACCACCAGAGAGAAGCTCCCCCCACCCCCGCCACAACTAAAAAAAGCCCCACAGCAACGAAGACCCAGCACAGACAAAAATTAAATAAATAAATAAAATTATTTATTTTTAAAAGATAGCTTGAATATGTCCAGCATCGGGAATATAGCCAATATTTTGTAATAACTGTAAATGGAAAGTAATCTTGAAATTGTATAAAAGTAAAATATTTAAAAAAAAAATACGTAGTACACAGGAGGATGTGTGTAGGCTATAAACAAGTACCACACCATTTTATGTGAGACTTGGGCACTTATGGATTTTGGGGTCTGTGGGGTCCTGGAACTAACTCCCTGTAGGTACCGAGGAACAACGTGACTATCTGTCCACTTTGTCCACTGGATTCTTCCAGCCACAGTCCTGTGCGGCTGGCTCTGTTTCAGTGTGCTCAAGTCCTGTCTTCCCAACAAGAACTAAACTTCATTTTGGGGAAGGATTGGGTCCAGCCCCACCCTAACCCATCCACAGCCCGCCGTGTGTGAGGCTGCTCAGCAACCAGAGGAAATTCCTCACCCTGTCCAAGCTTCAGTGTTTCATCTGCAAATGGGGGCTGACATGCTTTTTACTGCCTTGTCACTAGGGTCACGTGAGATGATGCTCTGGGGCCCTCATCAGAGTCTGCAGAACCAGGCTTGTGGGAAGCAGCCAGTACGTGCTGGTGGTACCATCGTGGCTTCCCTGCAGGACCATACAGAGGGACACAGCTCTGTTCTCCTTCATCAGGGAATTTTAACCTTAAATAAAAGAGCTGGAGAAGGAAAAAAAACATTTAAGGGGCCAGTTTGAGAAAGAGAGTGATGATTTGTTTCTCAGAGGGCAGAGCCTCCTCCAAGCTTTGGCAGGAAAGTCCTGGGGTCACATTTAGAACAACCTAGTCACATACTAAAACTCAGGGGGCGTCTGAGTTACTCAGAGCACTGAGTGAGCTATTGTGGGCACTTTAGCAACAGTAACAAATGTCTCTGTAGTGGAACAAAATGTGTCCTTTCTCTGGGTTGGAATTCCCAAACTCAAAGTTTAAAGGAATATGACTTTATTGTTATTTTCTTTAGCAGAAGACCCTGAGGTGTGAATCGGAGCTGCGGTGCTCCCCGGAGTCCGATGCTGCCTGGCCCAGCTGCCACCAGCACCCTGAAATGAATGGGCATATTATGCTTTCCATTAAAAGTTGTGGCTCTTAATTAAAAACGTGATCGTGGGTCTTTATGGAGACATTGTTTAGGTTTTCTTTAGCTGTTAACACGTAATAAATCATTTTAAAAGGACCTTTCCCCAGATTGCTTAATGGTTAGTGTATTTTTAAAAAGTGATTGGAAAATAAAGCTGGGATTAAATTTAGTGTTTGACAAGGTGCTAAGGGGCTCACCACCTCGCTGGGCTAAGACAAGCGGGCTTTGCTTGATCTGCTACTGATGGTTCTCGTTTTACCAGCTTCGACCCAGCTTCCCCATTTGAAACAGCAGGGTGACTTGGGTGTCAAAAGTTTAAATGGTCGGTACAGGGAAAAAGTGCAGCCAGCCCACTCTTTCATCTGAGCTTCCTTTTACTGTCTTATAATTGCAAAACATGCAACTCTGCTGAGAAGAAAAGCCTGTGTCTTTTATGAACTCTCCTGCGAAGCCAGAAAGCAGGGGAGGTGTGGGTTGCGTGTGGGTGCCTATGAATAATCCATAAATCCCAAAACCTGGGCTTCATTTCTTCTTCCTGGTGCAGCCTCCTGCACTAGGGTGGAGTAAACAGGAAGTGCCCTTGGGTTCCAGTCCATTCGAGGTTTCTGTGCACACAGATGTAGGAATCACTGCGAATCTGAGGGGCGGCCACAAACGTTTTCTGATTTACTGGGCTGTTCTTAGGGCCTCTGGGTTGGATGGTACAGCAGAGACAAAACTAAAGGGCATGCCTGGAATTGATGTGGGACTTCAGTCATGCATCGATGTCATACTTTAGGGATGCTGTGTTTTCTGCGAAGGGGGACAACAGTAATGGCTAGGGGTATGACGAGATGCCAAATGTCAGAGTGTTTGCAAAGTACCTGTCACCAGGCAAATAAAAGATAATGATGATGATTCTAACCCAGTTTTACAATCATTTAAAAATAAATAATTTCTTTGCAAAATTTCTAGTTGGCTGTGAAGATGGTTTCGGTTTGTTTCCTCTTCCCTCATGGAATTTCCTGGTAGAGGAAGGCGTTACCTTGTTTGCTACTGGCCGAGAAGCTTGCTGTCCAAGTTTTCCTGGCTTCCAGGTGCCCATTTCCAAGCCACGGCTCAGCCTCCAAGTGGCAGTCCCCCGAGGACGCCAGTAGAGGGGGTGCTGCCCCCTGCTCTCAGCACTGGGGGTGCAGTGGCTGCTGGGTTTCCCTTTCACTGTCCTGGCTGTGACCTTGACTCCTGTGTGCCATGGAGACCACACACATGGCCGACAGTGGTTTTCATCTTGTTTACTGAAGGGAAAGGGAATTTAACTGGGATTCTTCAGAAATTACAAAATGCCAGACGTCACATTCCTGGTTACCGTCCATTCCAAAGTTTATCCCTGATTCAGCTTAAGGTCCATCTGGCTGGGAGTGTCTCCACCTGCGTGGGGCAGCTTTCCCCTGAGTTGGTCTGTCTGCCTGCCTCC
The DNA here is from genome assembly GCA_006410935.1 of Redunca redunca. Lineage (NCBI taxonomy): Eukaryota > Metazoa > Chordata > Mammalia > Artiodactyla > Bovidae > Redunca > Redunca redunca. The sequence continues at coordinate 1,617,994 of SJYQ01095298.1, read as the reverse complement.
CCTGTTCTCATTTTCAGTCCTGGCTCTGCACTCCTCCCCGCTACCTTCAGATTTTGATGAAGAAAGTAGCTTCCTCCCAAGTATGAAGGATCCCAGCAAAACTCATGACATCAGCATATTGTACTTCTCCTACTATATTTTTTAAAAAGGGCTGCATTCTGTGGTCGACATTAGTTTACTCCTTGATTAACAGATATGTATGTGTGTGTGTGTATCTGTTCTTTTGGGTGTTGTCTCTATACAGATTTGTTATTCAGTTGTGTCTGACTCTTTGCGACCTTATGGACTGCAGCACGCTAGGCTTCCCTGTCCTTCACCATCTCCTGGAGCTTGCTCAAACTCATGTCCATCAAGCTGGTGATTACCACTGAACCATGTCATCCTCTGTCACCCTCTTCGCTTGCCTTCAATCCTTCCCAGCATCAGGGTCTTTTCCAGTGAGTTGGCTCTTTGCATCACGTGGCCGAAGTACTGGAGCTTCAGCTTCAAGTCCAGCCCTTCCAATCAATATTCAGGGTTCATTTCCTTTACGATAGACTGGTTTGATCTCCTTGCTGCCCAAGGGACTCTCAAGAGTCTTCTCCTGCACCACAGTTAAAGTGTACATTTAGGCTCCCAATTTCAGATGAATCTACTCTAATCAGTTTAAAAAAAAATTTATTTGCCTATATCGGGTCTTAGTTGCAGCATGTAGGATCTTGGTTGCGGTGCATAGGCTCTCTAGCTGTGGTCCGTGGCCTCTCTGGCTGTCTGAGACCTCTCTAGTTGTGGCATGTTGATTTTCTAATTCTGGCTTGTAGATGCTCCATTTGTGGTCTGTGGACTCTAGTTGCAGTGTGTGGACTCTCTAGTTGTGGCATGGAGGCTCAGTTGCTCTGCTACACATGGCATCTTAGTTCCCCGACCAGGGATTGAACCTGCGTCCCCTGCATTGCAAGGTGGATTCTTAACCATTGGACCACCAGGGAAGTCCCTTAATCCACTCTAATTGTGAACTGTTGCCTTTCAGTTTGATAGATAAGAATCGTTGTCACTTTTATCACCACCAATCCTATCCCCTATGTGTAGTGTATGACTAGCATCACCCAGATCCTTCGTTAGTCAGACCTACATATTCAAAGTTACACTTTGATCTCCATTTCTTTTTCTAGAAACCCCAAGACATCTCCATTCCGTACTGGCAATTTTTTTTTCCCCCATACTTCATCGGTGCTCCCATCTACCTCCTCAACTTTATGCACAAAAACTTTATGCTTCCATCATTAAGGTTTATAAAGTTTACATTTGGTTATGTAAGCAAGGTTGCCACCCATGAAGGCTAGAGTTGGTTCTAAAACTTGAGAACTCAGCCACAGCATTTATCCTTTTTTAGATAGTGTAAACAACTCTTCTTTGCAGAGCCAAACAATAATCTGTGATTACACTTTCCATTAATATAAGGTATAAATATCAGACTTCTTTCTTTCCCTGGAAAATAATTTTCCAAGCTCAAGAAACATTTATAAATGGGGATTCATCCTTCTCTCCTCCTCCAGATCACATAATAATCCTAGACAGTCAACTGTTCAGGTCATTGCAGTGGCCAGGGGCGGGGAGTCTCTCTCTTCTTATTCCCACCCTGGTGATTGTTGGGATGTAGTCTGGCACCCCAACTGGGATTGTTCTTCCTGGAGGCTGGGAAGCTTCTTGGGCCACCTCTGAATCATTCCACTGTGATTCTGCCACATCCTGTCCCCAGGGACTGAGGGTGCCCCTGCTCCAGAGCAAGCAACCAACCACAGTCTGGGGAAAAATCTCTCCTTTACTCCTCTGGTGGCCTTCAAAGCCTCTCTCTCTCACACACATACATACCCCTCTTTTCTCTGAACCTCAAGCATGCGATCTTTTGAATGAACCCAGGCTCCTAAAATACAGAAGAAACTGTTGACCTCGGCAGCTTCTGTTTTCAGCTCTGCAAATGTCTCTAAGACAAGAAATGATCGAGGGAAATAGACGGAAGCGAGACTGTAAGGCAGGCGGAGTGAGCGCCGCGGTGGGGAGCTGTTTGGCCGTAGGGAGCGGAGTGAGAGTGACCCGCTGGGGCAGAGCTGGCAGTCCCTCCGGTGTACTGGGGCCTCGCTCCCTTTGCATTGTCTGCATTCGTGCTTCAGGAGCTGAGCTGAGTAACTCTGACCGAGACCTAAAATACTAAAATATTTCCTATGTGTTGTGCTGACCTCTGCTCTAGATGAGCAATTCCACTTCTAGGGGTGGATGCTTAACTGCCCCAGACATGCCCCTGCTGATATTGTTTGTAATCAGAAAACCTGGAAAGAGCAAATGTTTTGCAGTGGGGGGATGGCGGGGAGGTGATGGATACACTGTGGTGACTCATGTACCAGGTTCCACAAAGGAAGAGCAGTGAGTGAACCAGGTGGAGGAGAGAACGAATGCATGTATTTATTCACATTTCAGTAAAACCAGACTGGAAAAGGTCAGTGTTCATTCCAATCCCAAAGAAAGGCAGTGCCAAAGAATGCTCAAACTACTGCACAATTGCACTCATCTCACACGCTAAAGTAATGCTCAAAATTCTCCAAGCCAGGCTTCAGCAATACATGAACTGTGAACTTCCTGATGTTCAACCTGGTTTTAGAAAAGGCAGAGGAACCAGAGATCAAATTGCCAACATCTGCTGGATCATGGAAAAAGCAAGAGAGTTCCAGAAAAACATCTATTTCTGCTTTCTTGACTATGCCAAAGCCTTTGACTGTGTGGATCACAATAAACTGTGGAAAATTCTGAAAGAAATGGGAATACTAGACCACCTGACCTGCCTCCTGAGAACCCTGTATGCAGGTCAGGAAGCAACAGTTAGAACTGGACATGGAACAACAGACTGGGTCCAAATAGGAAAAGTAGTATGTCAAGGCTGTAT
>SJYQ01095298.1:1587660-1614288 GCA_006410935.1 Redunca redunca | reverse complement strand
CCATTGTTATTAGGCTTTTTAACTTTCCTATGTCAATTTTCATAATTTATGTTTTCCTGGAATATTTTCCACTTATTAAAATGAAAGGTTAATACACAACATTTGTTTAGGATTTTAAAAATTGTCTCTCTATCCATGGCTATAAATGGATATAAATGGTAATAGCCCTTTCTTTGACTCTAGATTGTGCACTTATGTTTTCTCTTCTGATTCATTTAGCTTTAGTCTGTTTTTCTTTTTTTCAGCTTATTGATACTTGCTCTTATAATTTTTCCTTTCTTCTTTTATGCATGTACAGCTATCTGTGTATAGTTTTAAACTTTCTGAAAGGAAAATGTTTAATTATTTTATTTCCCATCCTTCTTTCTAATAATAAAAGTCATTTGAGGGATTTCCCTGGTGCTTCAGTGGTTAAGACTCTATGCTTCCACTGCAGGTGGCATGAGTTCGATTCCTGGTGGAGGAACTAATATCCCGCACGCCTCATGGTGTGGCGAAAACAAAAGGCATCGAAGAATAGGGATTTCTGTTTGAGTTTAGCATTGGTTGCAGAGTACAACTTTAAATATTATTGTGATTTTCTTAAGAGCCTGTCATTGCATTTTTAAAGTTTTTATTTTGAAACATTTTCAGATTTATAGAAAAGTTAACAAAATTAGTACTGAGTTTCTCAGCTTTCTCTAATGGAATGTATGTGCATGGTACAGTTATCAAAGCTAAGACATTCAAACTGGGATCATACTGTTAGGGTAAACAACAGACTTTATTCATCTTTCACGATGTTTTGGCTAATGTGTCCCAATTCAGGGCCTCACAGTGTGTTCAGTTCTCGTGTCCTTGGCCTCCTCCAACCTGGACTCTTCCTTAGTTTTTAGGACCTCGATGCTTTTGGGTAATACTGGCCAGTCATTTTATAGAATGGCCTTCAGTTTGGGTTTGTCTAATGCTTTCTCAGGTTCTATTGAGGTTATGAACACTTGGCAAGAATATGACAGAAATTAAGTGTCCTGTGCTTTTGTATTAGTGCTCCCTTAATAGCTAAAGAAGATATCCTAATTAAATTCCCACCCTCACAGGGTTTTAGAGCCATGAGAATTCTCCTTTTTCAAGCAGATTTTCATGATCCATCATCTCTAGCTCCTCACAGCTCCATCCAGCCTGCAACCACTTCCTGCCTTACCATCAATAAAAGCTTGGTCTCAGGGCGGGCTACGAGAGTCTGTTTCCACTTTCAGCACTCTGCCTATCACCTAAAGGGGAAAGGTCCCTACAACTACAAATCGGTGAGCTATCCTAACAGCTTCTTCCGAGGGAGTGTTTCATAATATTTCCCAATCACCCAGGGTCTAGTCTAAGACAGGCAATATTGGGGATCTCTAGGTGTCTCCAAGCTTTTTCTCAGAGCCAATAACTCCATGAAATGGGAAAGGAGAGGTTGGTTTCTGCAAGTCTTTACTTTCAAGTTTTACTGCAAGTCATTGCAGAGAAAGTAAAAACACCTGTATTAGATGGGTTTGATCATTTTATGAAAATTTCTGTCTTTTCATCAATCAAACATACTATATTTTTCTCTACTTGGCAGGCATATAACTGAAAACTGGAATTGTAGGATCTTAGAGTTAGATGGAATCTTAGGAATCATCCAGTCCCGTCTTGCTCATTGTAAGAAGTTCTTTAAGAGCATTTCAGGTGGCTCTAGATTTGGAGGGCTCAGTGCTTCATAAGACAGACCATCTAACCTAAGGCTTATTTCTATTGTTAGAAACCTTTTGCTTCTTTATTGTGGCAAAATGTGACCAGTGATCTCCTAATTTGTCTACCTAACCATCTGTAGGGAGAATTTTGTCTCCCACGACCTTCACCCTTCAGTGTTAATCTGATAAATATGCTATACTACATGGCCAAGGGACTTTGCAGGTGTAGTTAAGGTTACTAATCAAATGTCTTTAAGATTGAGAGATTATCCTGGGTTGTTGAATGGGCTTAATCAAATCACATGAACCCTTAAAAGTAGAAATCCTACTCTAGCTGGTAACATAAGGGGAAATAAGGAATTTGAGGCAGGAAAAGGTAGAATGTACTCTTTTGGCTGGAAGATGAAGAAAATTATGTGCCAAGGAAATGGACTTCAGTCCCACAACCACAAGGAAGATAATTCTTCCAACAACTTGAAAAAGCATAGACTCTTTGATCTTAGCCTTGCGAGATCCTGAACAGAAGACTCAGCTGAGACACTCTGTGCCCAGACTTCTGACTCGTGGAACTATGAGATAATAAGTGGGCATTCTTGCTACTTGAGATAAGATTTTCCCCCACCCCTGAGTCATGAATGACCCCTTCCTGCTTACAGCTAACTGTTAATCATGACCCATCCATTCTAGTCAGAGTAGCTCATGCAACAGTCCCTCTTCCCCCTCTCAAATCCCTCCTAAGTGCCACCTACTGTACCTAAGCCCCTTCTTGAGGCTTTAGGCATATCCTTACTACCTGTTCCTCTTTTCCAACACCCTACAGGCATCCACCATGTGGAGCTTTCAGTTTTAAAACCAGGAAATTTATGGTTTAAAACCAGGATGAGATGGTCAACTTACTGGGCTTGCCTGCTTAGGATAGAGGTTTCCCCTTAACATAAAAGCTGACCATACCAGACATTTGTTTCTACAGCTTTATCTGAAGCTTGGGTTTGAGTGTATGATCTAATGTAGGTCAATGGGGTCAAAGGAAAATACACAGGGAAGCTTCTGGGAAGTCAATTAAACAGAGATGAAGAAAAAGGAACAGCCTTTCTTATTGTCTTTGAATGCCTCTGGATGAAGATATGATGCCTGGAACAGTAGCAGCCATCTTGTGATCATGAGCCTAGTAAGCTTAAGGACCAGATCCATAGGCTGATGGAGGAGAAAGATGAAAGGAGCCTGGTCCTTGAAGCCATGGTTGGCCCACTGCACTAACTCTGCAGCCACCTTCTTCTGGACATCTTGTTATGGGAGATAATATTGTCAGAGCCACTTTTAGCCAAGTATTTTGTTTCTGGCAGTTCAGAATATTCTTATGGATACAATACCATCTTTACTGTTCATTCTGCTTCCCAAACACCTGTTCGTAGAGCTGTGGACACTATAGAACAGCCTCTGAAGCACTTCTATCACATTTCATTGTGACGATGAGTCTCAATTTCTGCTAATTTGAAACTCTAGCATATAAAAATTAGGGTCCCTCAAACACAAGAGTAGGAGATAAAGTAGATAGCAGAATGACATAGAAATTTTGGCAAGGAAGCTTAGGAGAGATAAAGACAGCTGAAGGAAAGCATGTTGGGAATTGAGAATCATTTCCTCACTTCTTGGAGGCACAGAGCACTGGGAGATGTGGAGATGTATGATGTCTGATGAGTTGACAGTGTGTGACACTATCCAGGGCAGTGCCTGGGTAACATAACACAGCACACTGTGGAAGGAAGGGTGGAGAAAGACTGTCTGACATTGGGTGACTTATGTTTATATATCTCATTTCTAACTTGTCTTCTCTGGGTCCTAGAGACAAGTAGAGTCAAAGGAGGAGGGATGCTGCAACTCTGAGCCATAAATTCAGAGTTATTGAGTGTTTAGATGCAGAACTAGTGCTGAAGGAAGAAGATGCAGCCCAGCCCATCAGTATGAAAGCAAAGTGAATGTACATCTGAGTTCATCTGACTCACATTCCCATCTCGTTTTTTTGTTTTTTTTTTTAGTAGGTGATTTGTCCCTGTCTTTTTTTTTTAAAGAATTTATTTATTTTATTTTATTGGCTTTGCAGGTCTCTTGCTGTGCATGGGCTTTCTCTAATCATAGCGAGTGGGGGCTACTCTTCGTTGTGGTGCCTGGCTTTCTCATTGTGGTGGCTTCTCTTGGTGTGGAGCACAGGCTTTGGGCATGCGAGCTTCAGCAGTTGCGGTTCCCTGGGCTCTAGAGAACAGGCTCAGTAGCTGTGGCACAGGGGCTTAGTTGCTCCACGGCCTGTGAGATCTTCCTAGACCAGGGATTGAACCATGTCTCTTGCATTGCAAAGTGGATTCTTAACCACTGGATCACCAGGGAAGCCCCTACATCCCATTTTTAAAGATAGGTTTTTGCCGAGTCCTCACCACCCTGGTCTTGTTACACAAAAACACCTCTTTGAATAAAAAATTTTACTGCCAGTCCTCAAGTTGGGAAAGAGTTTTTCATGATGTGGCTGTCTTATTTTGTCCCTGGAAGGATGCTGAGTGAAGCTACAGAGCCCAGTCTGAGTTGAGCACTACATATTCTAATGCAATATGGTGACTGAAGGATCCATGGGCATCAGGGGATTTGCTGAGCGTTACCGAACAGATCTCAATAGTATGAAGTTTTGTATTTTCTCCCATTCTAATCGCTTGGCGTCCACATTTGCCAGGCTGTGGTTAAAGCTGGCCTCTGGCAGAGTATATGGGAATAAGCACCCTTTTGTTCACAGTTCTTGCAATGGAAGGGCATCATTTTAGCCAGGTGCTCTCAGTGGCCTCCTAAGCTTTGAGAACTGCTCTGTTGGATCCACAGAAACGCCGCTTTTCGATGAAACAATCAGCAGGCACGCGTTCCTCTTTCTTCTCCTAAACTGTGTGTGTGCAGCATCTGTGTTTTGTGTGTTGGACTGCATGTTGTGCCTCTGAGTGTAGTGATGTGTGTGTCGGGTGTTTGCATTGCTCTAGTTGGTGTGTGTGCACTGGTGGCAGAGAAAGGTGCAGGAGGAAGGAATTTGCCTTCTCTCTAGGAATGGCAGGGATGTTGAAAAATCTTCTCTAAATCCCTAATCTCTTCACCCAAGATTAAGCAAATAAAATTNGATTTGCTGAGCGTTACCGAACAGATCTCAATAGTATGAAGTTTTGTATTTTCTCCCATTCTAATCGCTTGGCGTCCACATTTGCCAGGCTGTGGTTAAAGCTGGCCTCTGGCAGAGTATATGGGAATAAGCACCCTTTTGTTCACAGTTCTTGCAATGGAAGGGCATCATTTTAGCCAGGTGCTCTCAGTGGCCTCCTAAGCTTTGAGAACTGCTCTGTTGGATCCACAGAAACGCCGCTTTTCGATGAAACAATCAGCAGGCACGCGTTCCTCTTTCTTCTCCTAAACTGTGTGTGTGCAGCATCTGTGTTTTGTGTGTTGGGCTGCATGTTGTGCCTCTGAGTGTAGTGATGTGTGTGTCGGGTGTTTGCATTGCTCTAGTTGGTGTGTGTGCACTGGTGGCAGAGAGAGAAAGGTGCAGGAGGAAGGAATTTGCCTTCTCTCTAGGAATGGCAGGGATGTTGAAAAATCTTCTCTAAATCCCTAATCTCTTCACCCAAGATTAAGCAAATAAAATTGTTGGCTCAAAGAAGTCAGATTCTTGATGACTCCGAAGAGACAGCAGCAAAGTGAGTCAAGAAGCTTAGCTTCATATCAGCAAAGAGATAAAGGGGCTTGAGTTCTGAATGACAGCTTGAGCAATATACACTAATCCGATTATCAGGGAATTCAGTGTCACTCCATATTAACAGTGGATTTAAAAATGGCCCCTAAAGACTTAGCGTTCATCATCCGAAGGCTGCAGTTATTCCTGAGGATAAAATAACCCTGACCTGAAACACCAGGCTAAGGGGCCGGAGACTGGGATGCTCCTGAGATGAGGGGAAGCTGAGACTCATCTCTCATAAGGGTCCTTTGTTCACCCAGGGCCCTGTGGGGGCTGTCACTTCTCCTCTGCCCAGAAGAGAGAATGGGGATGGAACTAATTGGCTGGTTAAAATCCTTAGCTTTTATATTTCGCAGCTGATGACTGTAAGGCTCAGTGAAAGTAAGTGAATTGATTAGGCTCATCTATATACTCAGTAGGCTTCTCTGGTGACTCAGTGGTAAAGAATCCACCTGCTCACGCAGGAGAGGTGTGTTTGATCCCTGGGTTGGGAAGATCTCCTGGAGAAAGAAATGGCAACCCACTCCACTATTCTTGCCTGGGAAATCCCATGGACAGGGGAGCCTGGTGGGCTACCAGCCAGTGGGTCGCAAAAGAGCTGGACACGACTCAGTGACTAAACAACAGCCATGACATATACTTAGGAGAATGGTTGAGTGCCTAACACATGTTTACACACTTGGGGCAGAAGTAAGTTTCAAACTCAGCTTTATCAGACCACAAAGTACGTGGTCTTTCTACTACATCCTGCCTACAGGTAAGGAGGAAATGAGGTGTCCCATGGTTCCTCTTGTTTAAGTGGTCATCAAACCGAGTGTTGTCTTCTTACAACCTTCCAATGTTTGCTGCGGCTGTGATTTCAGCTTGCCCCAGGATGGAAAGGTGTCTTTCCATTTGGCAAATACATCCTTGATCATCACTGAGCGTAAAATCAGAGGTCATAGACCACTGGAGTTCTTGGCTAAAGCCTAGCCCACTGGAACATGCTGCTGTTCATATTTTTATTTGTGATTTGCTAATTTTCTCGTCATGAATGAAAGATTATTTGGGACTACCCTCAGTGAAGAAACAAGGTTGCTTGGCTGAGAAAGAAAGTCTCTTCCCTCCCTGTGCAGTTACATGTTGACATGTGGTCAACCACTTTAAATGGGTAGAGTGGGACTTCACTGGTGGTCCAGAAGTTAAGACTCCATGCTCCCAATGCAGGAGGCCTGGGTTCGATCCCTGGTTGGGGAACTGGGGGACCTCAGATCCCTCATGACTGAAGCAAAGCAGGGTGGAGGAGGGGGTAATCATGGGTGCAGCTTTGATTGTTTCTTCTTCTTCTTTTTTTTTTTTTTGCCGTGTAGCTTCTGGGATCTTAATTTTCTGACTAGCGCTTGAACCCATGTCCGCTGTAGTGGAAACTCAGAGTCTTACCCACTGGACTGCCAGGGAATTCCTTGGGTACAGCTTTTTTTTTTTTTTAATTTTAAACATTTTATTTGCTATTGGGGTATTGCCAATTAACAATGCTGCGATTTCAGGTGAACAGCGAAGGGACTCAGCCATACATATACATGTATCCATTCTCCTCCAAACTCCCCTCCCATCCAGGCTGCCACATAACATTGAGCAGAGCTCCCTGTGCTACCCAGTAGGTCCTGGTTGATTATCCATTTAAAATATAGCAGTGTACATGTCCAACCCAAACTCTCTAACTATCCCTCCCCTTTAGCAGTCATAGTTTCATTTTCTAAGTGTGTGAGTCTCTTTCTATTTTGTGAGTTAATTTGTATCATTTTTTTTTTAGATTCCACATATAAGGTATGCCGTATACCTTCTGTCTGACTTATTAATACTTCATGGACTATGACAATCTCTGCATTCATCCATGTTGCTGCAAATGGCAGTCTCATTCTTTTTAATGGCTGAGTAATATTCCATTGTATATATGTACCACATCTTCTTTATCCATTCCTCTGTCGATGGACATTTATGTTGCTTCCACGTCTTGGCTATTGTAAACAGTGCTGCAATGAATATTGGGGTGCACGTGCCCTTTCAGATCATGGTTTTCTCTGGATATATGCCCAGGAGTGGGATTGCAGGTCATATGGTAGCTCTATTTTTAGTTTTTTAGGGAACCGCTATACTATTCTTCATAGTAGCTGTACCAACTTACATAGGCACATATAGTATAGGAGGGGTCCTGTCTCTCCCTGGGTACAGCTTTTGATCCGAGAATTTTTTCCTCTTTGCCTATCTCTGGGGGACAGAAAGGCAAGAGCTCCATGTTTGAAGGAATAGTAGTTTTACTCTATCATCTTCAGAAAACTACATACTTATTAAAAAACCTTTAAAAAAAATAGAAGCATTGCTTTTCTTTCTTTCTATAAAGAAAAGAAAGGAAAAGAGCGTAGCTAAGTCACAGCCCATAGATGTCAGTAGAATCAAAAGGATCTGGCCCACAGGAAGCCAAATTCCAAGCTGCTGCCACCAACAAAAAAAGGACTTTATTGACTCTGTGTCTATCCTTTGTCTGCACACAGGCTGCAGAAGCCCACTCAACAGGAACCTCGCCCTCTGGATTTCCACATCAAAGATGGGCTGAGGTTCTCTGCCCGCCTGGGTGGCAGTTTGACAGCCAATATCCTACATCAGATCAATGCTCCCTGCCAGTCATTACCGCAATGGATATTTCCTAAACTGTTCTGAGAAATGTATTCTTTTTAAATTATTTGCGAGGGAAATCACAGGGAAACTCGACAGCCTTTGGGCTCTGGAGGTGAGATGAGACCCTGTTATCAGAACAGCTCACCTCTCTCTTTTCTCTTGGCTCCAGAATTAAGTGGGATCCAGAGTGAAACACTCTGAAATAAGATACGTAAGATATTTTCAGCTTCAACCTTTGTTTACAAGTCTCCTAGGGATTTTTTTTTTTGCTGTTTCGGTTTAGTTGGGGCTTTCCTGGTGGCTCAGAGGTTAAAGCGTCTGCCCGCAGTGTGGGATACCCAGGTTCGATCCCTGGATTGGGAAGATCCCCTGGAGAAGGGAATGGCAACCTACTCCAGTACTCTTGCCTGGAGAATCCCATGGAGGGAGGAGCCTGGTAGGCTACAGTCCATGGGGTCGCAAAGAGTTGGACACGACTGAGCCACTTCACGTCACTTCACTTCGGTTTAATCACTGAGTCATGTCTGACTCTTTTTGACCCCATGAACTGTAGCCACTAGGCTCCTCTGTCCATGGAAGATTTCTCAGGCAAGAATACTAGAGTGGGTTGCCATTTCCTTCTCCGGGGGATCTTCTTGAACCAGGATTTGAACCCACATCTCCTGCATTGACAGGCAGACTCTACCACTGAGCCGCAGAAGGATTTTACAAAACTGATGGGAATAAATTATTCTAGCCAGTGTCTTTTCCCAATGTCTTGTAACCTGGGACACAGAGAACAAGACCCCTTCTGGTGGTGGAAGATACAGCAGGTGAGACATCAGGCGGAGGAACCCAAGTTATAGTGACAGACACTGATGATCAAAGCAAACAAGAGTTGGTTCGAGACCACCAGTGTTCAGGACATGACTCCAGGAGACTTGTGGTCAAGAGGCTCCTAATTGCCCTTGACTTTCCCTGACAGCTCATGGGACCAAAGGACTGAAGGTCACGTGGGCTACTAAATGTCCTTCTGAAACAGTCTACTTTGCCCAGTTTCTTTCAGAATGATTTCAGTCATTTGCAACCAAAGCAATCCTGAATACTGATCATTAATGAAATGTAAAATGGCTATTGATTTTCACATATTCTGTCACAAGTGACCAAAGCAAGATCTTTTATTAATGTCAATGGCTTTTCAATAGGTTTTTCAGATTTTCAAAATGGATTCATGAATTTAATTTGTGAATGATGATAATGTTGTTCCATAATTCCAACATATTTATGTGTATATATACATAGACACATATTTACATGTAAATATATGCATATACACAAACATACACATATTCCTTTCTGACTGTGCTGGCAAGGATTTCCAAATTCACTTTGAATAACAGCAGTTACTGGCAATCCATGCCACGCCTGATTTTAATAAGAATGCTTCTGGACTTCTAGAGTTAAGAGTAATATTTGCTCTTTTGGTTTCAGATAAATACAATGTATCACATTAATTGAATATCCTATTTTTATTTGACAAAGAACCATACTTTCAAAGAGGTTAGGAGCAAATCTTCCATTTCAAAAATCTTTTTAGCAACTCTGAGGGTGATTATATGCTTTAGAAAAATCTCCTTTGATCCATTAATATAGTTAATTATGTTCATAGATTTTTCTAAGGACTATTCATTTTTTCAACTCTGGAGAAAGACTTGTGCTTTTCCTTTACATGTGATGTATTTACTATGATTCAGATTTGCTTTGCTAATATTTTGCAGCTTTCTTCTATACCAACAAATAAAAATTTGACTAAGTTTTTTTTTTTTTTAAGCAATGTTTTTCAGATTATGGGATCAGGATTACGCTAGCTTTCTGTCCATGTACTTGATCGTGAACCATTAAAATACCATATGAATTCTCTCTCTCTCTTCCTTTGGCTGTCCCATGCAGCTTGTGGGGTCTTAGTTCTCTGAACAGGGATTGAAACTGAGCCCTCGCAGTGCAAGCATGGAGTCCTAAACACTGGACTGCCAGGAAATTCCCTTGTTTTCCTTTTATTAACTTCTTTTGTTGTATGTTTAGATCATTTATTTTCAATATATCCGGTTTACAGTAAAACAAGTTAAAGCTTGAGTTTTCTGAGAATTCAAATTTTCTTTTATTCAATAAGTATTGATGCTTAATATTACTATGATCTCAGCTTGTATTTTCTCTTTAAAGCAGGAGTTATGTACCACAGGAGTTATATATGGAGGAGGGCATGGCAACCCACTTCAGTATGTTTGCCTGGAGAATTCCTTGGACAGAGGAGCCTGGAGGGCTACAGTCTACACAGTCCATGGGGTTGCAAACAGTTGGGCATGCCTGAAGCTACTTAGCACGCATGCATGCGTGTATCACAGTAGTTTACTATTTCAAGGTGGTTGAGTTTTTCACTTGAAATTTCATTAAATTTTTTTGTTTTTAACACCCAGTTTTGATAAATTAGGGGCCAAAGACTATGGCATGAACCATTCGGTTTTGGAGGAATTTATTTACATTTTCTTTGACCTAAAATATGGTTAATAGTGCTTATTAACGCAACTAAAACCTGACTTTATCCATCTCTTAATTTAGACTTATTTATTATTCATATCTTCTGTGTTTTTGGGGAGGACTAATTAAGGGAACTACTTAATTATACAAAGACTTAGAGAGTTGGATCACATTTTTTTACTTTAATTTTTTGGTCAATTTTTCCAAATATTACAAATGATTTTCCCTTTATATATTTCAGTACACCTCATCTATAAAGATTCAAATCAATTTAACTTTTCTACCAATTTAAAGCTTTATGAATACAAAATGAGTCTTCCTTTCCTATGTCATAGTTTTTGCTTTGAATTTTACTACTCTTGATTCTAAGTTTGTCACTTTCTTATTTTCTTTTTTTGTGTCTGTATAATCATCACTAGGCTTCCCAGGTGGCACTAGTGGTAAAGAACCTGCCCACCAATGCAGGAAACATAAGAGCTTAATGTTATTTTTTTTGAGGGCCTTTGTCAAGTACGATACAAATTAGCAACAGGGACGGGGGAGCCTGGTGGGCTGCCGACTATGGGGTCGCACAGAGTCGGACACTGAAGCGACTTAGCAGCAGCAGCAGCAGCAGCAGCAGCAGCAGCAGCAGCAGTCTTTGGCAATCACGAATCTGGGATTTTCAGTGGAAAAGTTTGAGCACAACAGACTTCAGTGCAATGGGTGTTGGTGAGCTATGTGCACAGCTCCTGCAGGCAACACTTTCCTCAAGTTTGTGCAAAGGATCTGATGTGAGAGCAAGATTTGATGAGGGATATGTGCTTACAGGAGTTTTTAAATGAAAAAACAAATACAGAAGAGAATTCTGCACCTTTAAATTCTAATGGAGAAAAAAGAGTATAGAATGCAGGGTTGAAACTTGAGGTGAGAAAGACGGTAATTGATAGAATTTTAAGTCCCCAAAGATACTGTTGCGAATGAGATCCAGATCATAAGAAGGAAGACTAGTTTTAGGTTAAGAGGAGACCCCTCGCCCATCTTTCTATGTGGAAGGTGAATATAACCTGTAGGGAGACTGATGAGTTTGCAGGTGAGACGCAGCAAAGTAGAAAGTGTTTCCATCTTATCATTTCTATTTTACAGAGATGTGGGAAGCCGGGGGTCTGTTGAAAAAGAGATGGGGTGTGGCAATGCACAGATTTTTATGATGTAGGCTTGAAATAGTGACCATGAACAACAGGAGATAAATTCAATGAGAGAAACACAGAAAAATTGTCATAGCATTCTGAAGACTCAGGAAAAGTTTCTTGTGGATTTGAGATCCTACCATTTCATGAGGTTGTGTGATTTCTTCACTGTTACTTTTCTTAAAAATTTATTATTTTTTTCCTTTTGAACATTTTATTGTGTTGGAGTATAGCCTGTTAACAATGTTGTGATGGTTTCAGGTGAGCAGTGAAGGGACTCAGCCATACCTATTCTCCCCCAAAACTCTCCTCCTATCCAGGCTTCCATGTAACATTTAGCAAAGTTCTATATGCTGCACATAATTTATCTATTTTTAATTGGAGAGCAATTGTGTTACTTCTTTTTTAAAGCATTTATTTATTTGGCTGTGTCAGGGCTAAGTTGCAGCACTTGGGATCTTTCCTTGCGGTGCATGGACACTAGTTAGTGCTCGGGCTTAGTTGCCCTGCGGGGAGTGGGCTCTTAGTTCCCTGATCAGGGATCAAGCCCATATCCTGTGCATTTCAAGGCAGATTCTTAACCACTGGGCCACCAGGGAAGTCCCCGTCCTTCACTAATTAAAGGTGAGAAGTAGAAATAGAGAAAGTGAAAGTTAAGCTGATCCATGGTGTGAATTTTGCTGGGCTGAAGCAGCAGAATAGAAGGGGCTTGAAAATGTTGCTGTGAGTGGCTGAAGTGGCAGAGTGAATGATTTCTATGCTTTTTTGTCAAGGGGTGCTTTATGGTCCAGAATGTGCTCTAGCTTAGTGAATATTCCACATAAGCTGGAGAGGAATGTGTGTTCTGTTGTTGTTGTTGGATGAAATGGTTGATAGATGTCCTTTGTATCCAGTTGATTGATGATACTGCTGAGTTTGACTATGTCTTTATTGATTTTCTGGCTACCAGACATGTCTATTTCTGATAGAGTCATGCTGAAGTCTTCAACTATAGTAGTGGATTCATCTATTTCCTCTTACAACAATACCAGTTTTTGCCTCATGTGTTGTGATACTGTCAAATTAACAATTAAGGATTGTTATGTCTTCTTGGAGAACTGGCCCTTTAAGCATTATGAAATGCCTCTCTTTAACCCTAGTAATTTTCCTTGCTCAGAAGTCTGCTCTGTTTGAAATTAATATAGCTACTTCAACTTTCTTCTGGTTAGTGTTAGCAAGGCATATCTTTCTCTTTTCCTCTACTTTTAATTTTAATGTATCTTTATATTTTAAATGGGATTCTTGTAGACAACATATAGTTGGGTCTTGTTTTTTCATTCACTGACTTTAGCGTTTTAATTGGTATACTGAAACAAATTACTTTCGACATGATTATTGATATTACTGGATTAATATCTACCATGTTGGGACAATCCTGGCTGTCCAGGGGTTAATACTTCACATTCCAATGTCAGGGGGTGCCAGTTCATCCCTGGTTGGGAAGTTAAAATCCCACAAGCCTTGTGGCCAAAATCCAAAACAGAAAATAGAAGCAATATTGTAACAAACTCAATAAAGACTTAAAAAATGATCTACATTAAAAAAATCTTTAAAAATATTTACCATGTTTATTACTATTTCCTATTTATTGTCCCTGTTCTTCTTCTTTTTTTTTTTCTATTTTTGTCTTTCCTTTTCTGCCTTTTGTGGTTTAATTAAACATCATTCAGTTTTCTCTTCTTTCTTTGCATATCAATTACACTTTGTTTTTAAGTGTTGGTCCTTGAGTTTGCAATATACATTTACAACAAATCCAAGTCTATTCTCAAGTAACCCCATGCCATTTCATGAACAGTTCAAGTACCATATAATAATGGAATATTCCTGATTCCGTCCTCTTATTTCTTATCATTCCTGTCATTTCCACTTTTGTGTAAGTTATAATCATTAACTATGTTGTTGCTATTATTTTGAACAAACAGCAAATTGTTATGTTAGAATAAGAAAAATAAAAGTTTTTTCTTCACTTATTCCTTCTCTCATGCTCTTTCTTCCTTTATGTAAATCCAAGTTTCTGAACTATATCATTTTCTTTTTATCTAAATAACTTATTTTAACTTTTATTGCAAGGCAGGTCTAGTGGCCACCTAATCACTTAATTTTTGTTTGTCCAAAAAAGTCTATGTCTTCCTCACTTTAGAAGGATAATTTCTCAGGATATAGTATTCCTGGTTAGTAGTTTTGTTTTGTTTTTCCTCTCAAAGCTTTAACTATTTCTTTCTGCTTTATTCTTGCTTGCGTGGTTTCTTAGATGAAGTCAGAGGTAATTCTTATCTTTCCTACTCTTTTAAGTAAGGTTTTAATTTTTTCTCTTCTGACTTCTTTGAGGATTTCTTTTTTTAATGTTTTTCACAGTTTGAATAGGATACACAAAAGGTGTTGTTTTTTCTCCTGTTATTTTTTTTTTTTTTGCTTAATGTTCTCTGAGTTTCCCTTATCTGTGGTTTGGTGTTTGACATTGTTGCTTGGGAGAAATTCTCAGTCATATTGCTTCAAATGTTTTTTCTGGTTTCTGCCCCCCAACTCCCTATCCCCCCTATGCATTGTCATACCTTATGTGCTTGTCCCCACAGTTCTTTGATACTCTAGCTTTCTTTTCCAGTCTTTTTTCTCTTTGCAGTTTCATTTTGGAAGTTTCTATTGACATATCCTCAAGCTCAGAGATCTTTCTTCAGCCAAGCCCTGTCTACTAATAAACCCATCAAAGGCATCCTTGTTCATGTCACAGTGTTTTGATCTCTAGCATTTCTTTCTGAGTCCTCCTTAGAATTTTCATCTCCCTGCTTACATTGTCCCCTGCCCTCTGTTCTCCCACAATGTCCACTTTATCCATTAGAGCTCCTAGCACAGCAATTGCTGTTCAGCTGCTAAGTTGTGTCCCATGCCAGTTCTTTGTTGTGTCCTGTGGTGAGCGGGCTCAAGAGGGTGCAGGCTTGGTTGTTGTGGCACTTGTGTCTGCTTGCTCATGTGGCATGTGGCATGTCCCCTGGCCAGGAATCGAACCTGCGTCCCCTGCACTGAGAGGTAAATTCTTAACCACTGGACCACCAGGAAAGGTCTGACTTTCCTTCTTCTGGCTATAAGGCTTTATGTGTTAAATGTTTATTCAGAATTAAATAATCATAATTCTTACAAAGTACCTGATCAAATAAGATATTTGCATATTAATAAGATATATTCCATATCAAATAAGATATATTGCACATTTTGATAAATAATTATTAATCAAAGTAAAATTTTCTGACTTAAAGTTTGTTATCCCAATCATTTGTCATTAACCTTCTTAATTTCTAGGAGGTACAATAAAATATTTTTACCGAAGCTTATCAAATGATATTAATTTTACTTGCTACTCTTGTACTGACTGTCACCTTTTATTAAAGCTGAAATTAGATACATCAGAGCTAAGTTGTCCCTATGAAATTTGAAATCTCATGTTTTTGTATTTTCTTAAAATAAGTTGTGAACAATGAGCTGTTTGTTCATCTCAAAGTTTTATTTTTCATGTTATCTCAAGATATCTTTATAAATGACAGTCAGACAATTGAGAGTTTATACACATAACACATACATACTATCAAGTTCATTTCATGGTTGAAAACAATTTGACAGAATTAGAGTAATATAAAATTTGAGGAGGTGGAAGTAATTCAAATTAAACAAAGATGTTTTCTAAATTGTAGCTGAGATTGCATGCTGGATTGCTTTGTCTATACATTCATACATTAATAACTGTTCTCATTTTGAAGGAGGAATCTAATGAACTTGTAGAAATAAATTGCAAATAAACAAGAGACAATTCAAGGCTGCTGCTGCTGCTGCTGCGGCGTCACTTCAGTCATGTCTGACTCTCTGCGACCCCATAGACAGCAGCCCACTAAGCTCCCCCATCCCTAGGATTCTCCAGGCAAGAACACTGGAGTGGGTTGCCATTTCCCTCTCCAATGCATGAAAGTGAAAAGTGAAAGGGAAGTCTCTCAGTTGTGTCCGACTCATCGAGACCCCATGGGCTGCAGCCTACCAGGCTCCTCCATCCATGGGATTTTTCAGGCAAGAGTACTGACTGGAGTAGGGTGCCATTGCCTTCTCCACGAGGCTGCTAGTAGTTAAGGAGCTTATAACAGGCACTTTAATGGTCCTGTTGTGAAGCATTATGTTAATATATACACATATATGTATATATAATATGGGCTTCCTTGGTGGTTCACATGGTAAAGAATTTGCCTGCAACATGGGAGACCTGAGTTTGATCCTTGGGTCAGGAAGATTCCCTGGAGAATATTCCAATTATGCTAATAGAGACCTGAGAAGTATATAATCAAAGTGAAGAAAGGAGGAGGTGCTGGAAAACACAGCAAAAAACGTGTTGCCAGTAAAAGGTAAATATAGATTTCCAATAGCCAACTGGCAAAAGTTAATGAAATCATTTCTTCCATGGGCTGAGTAAATAATCAAGAAATCAAACAGTCAGTCCTAAAGAAAATCAACCCTGAATATCCATTGGGAAGGACTGATGCTGAAGCTCCAAGCCTCTGGGCACCTGATACAAAGAGCCTACTCATTGGAAAAGACTGATTCTGGGAAAGATTAAAGGCAAAAGGAGAAGGGGGCAGCAGAGGATGAGGGGTTAGACAGCATCACTGACTCAATGGACATAAAATAGCGGAGGACAGGGGAGCCTGGTGGGCTGCAGTCCATGGGGTGGCACAGAGTTGGACACGACTGGGCAAGTGAACAACAGATGATCAAGAAGATATAAAATTCTTTCTTACTTCTGATCTATTCTCCTTTTCCTCCAAGTCACAACGTTGATCTGTTGGAAGAAATGGGGGAGGGGGAGGAGTTTTTACTTCATCCTACTTGAAATGAAATAAAATATGCACCTTTTTACTTTTCCTGAGATGGTGAAAATGCAGAGAAGACGTGCCTGCAGCAGACGGCTCTCCCCCTGATGTGTGTGTGTATGTGTATCTGTGTGTGTGAATCCTGACTGTTCTGACAGCACGACAGACAGATAAAGAGATAAGGCAGGGACCCTTGCCCTCGGTTTGTGGCTGTGTTAAAGTGAAGTTCCACTGCTTCCAGTATTTTACTCTGACAGCTCCTTTGCTTTGCTCTCAGCAGACTCTCCCTAAGGGGTGATGACTACAGGACTGTAGTCGGGGTACACAAGAGGTAAAGCCATTAAGTTCCCACTCCCACCCCTCCTGCCACCTCAGTCTACAGTGTGTCTGGATTTAGACTGTCTCAACCTAGGGGGAATCACTATGCTTTGACCTTAATAGAAGTATCACCAATATGGGAAACGACTCAACCCTCAGACGGAGGTTATAGTGGCTTGATTAAAAGAAGTTTCTCAGACACCGACATTTGGAATGGTCTGTCCCCTGGGACATTTTCACAGCCTGCGGTACTGCAGTACAGTCAGGTTCAGGATGGAGGAGAGGCACATCTTTCTCTCTAAAAGTGGGTGAAGGGGACACCACAAGGGGGAGAGAGAGAGGAGAGATCGAGGTGCAGCTCTACCACAGCGCGTTGCTAGGCAGAGCAGTTTCAGGAAGGAGTCCTAGCATAAATCAGGGCCTCCTCTGGTGGCTCAGATGGTAAAGAACCCGCCTGCCAGTGCAGGAGAGGTAAGTTCGATCCCTGGGTCAGGAGGATCCCCTGGAGAAGGAAATGGCAACCCACTCCAATATTCTTGCCTGGGAAATCCTATGGACAGAAGAGACTGGTGGGCTACAGTCCATGGGGTTGTGAAGACCAGACATAGCTTAATGATTAAACAACAACAATAGAACCAGTGTAAAACAACCCCTTTAAAATATATTTTTTATTTGACTGTGCCAGGGCTTAGCTGTGGCATGTGAGATCTAGTTCCCTGACCGGAGACTGAATCCAGGCCCACCACTGCATTGGGAATGCAGAGTCTTAGCCACTGGACCACCAGGGAATTCACAAAACAACTACTTTATTTTTAAATGTATATGCTACTTATTTATTTTGCTGTGATGGGCCTTAGTTGTAGCACATAGCATATTTGATCTTCATTGGGGCATGTGGGATTTTTAGTTGCTGCATGTGGGATCTAATTGTGTGTGTGTGTGTGTGTGTGTGTGCTCAGTTGTGTCCAACTCTTGCAACCCTGTGGACTGAAAACTCTCCAGGCTATCCTGTCCATAGGATTGCCAGGCCAGAAAACAGAAGCGAGTTGCCATTTCCTTCTCCAGGGGAATCTTCCCAACCCTAGGATCGAACTGGAATCTTCTGCATCTCCTGCATTGGCAAGCAGATTCTTTACCACTGAGCCACCTGGAAGCCCCCTAAATCCCCAACCAGGACTCAAACCCAGGCCCCCTGCCTTGAGAGCTCAGAGTCTTGGCCACTGGACCACCAGGGAAGTCCCAAAGCAACCTTAATGCACCTGTTAGTGACTATGTTAGTTTCCTGTCACTGCTGTTAACAAATTTCCCCACCCTTGGTGGCTTAAAATAACAGGATTATATTCTTTCACTGTTTGGGAGGCCAAAAGTCAGAAATTCATTTCACTAGGCCAAAATCAGGGTGTCAACTGGGCTGTATTCCGTCCGGAGATTGTGGTCGAGATCCACGTCTTGCCTCTTCCAGTTCCTGGAGGCTACTGTGCTTTCCTGGCCGCTTTCCTGCAGCCACGCTGCCTTCTCTTCTCTTCTGTGTCAAATCTCCCTCTGCTTTTGTTGTATAAGGACACTTGTGGCTGTATCAAAGGCCCATCCAGATGATCCAGGATAATCTCGCCGACTCCTGACCCTTTACTTAATCACATTTACAAAGACCCTTTTTCTCTATCAGGTAACATTTATAGGTTCTGGGAAATAGGACCCGGTATTTTTGTGGGGTGGGCTTCCCAGTTGGTGATAGTGGTAAAGAACACACCTGCCAATACAGGAGATGGAAGAGACCTGGGTTCAATCTCTAAACCAGGAAGATCCCCTGGAGGAGGGCATGGCAATTCATTCTAGTATTCTTGCCTGGAGAATCCCATGGACAGAGGAGCCTGGTGGGCTACAATCCATGAGGTCACATAGAGACAGACATCGGAGAAGGCAATGGCACCCCACTCTAGTACTCTTGCCTGGAAAATCCCATGGATGGAGGAGCCTGGTGGGCTGCAGTCCATGGAGTCGCTGAGAGTTGGACACGACTCAGTGACTTCACTTTCACTTTTCACTTTCATGCATTGGAGAAGGAAATGGCAACCCCCTCCAGTGTTCTTGCCTGGAGAATCCTAGGGATGGTGGAGCCTGGTGGGCTGCCATCTATGGAGTCGCACAGAGTCGGACATGACATAAGCGACTTAGCAGCAGCAGCAGCAGCAGCAGCAGAAACAGACATGACTGAAGCAACTTAGCTACACGCACGCATCTTTGCGGGGCATTATTCAGCCTATTAGGTGTGTGTGTGTTTGTGTATGTGTGTGTGTGTGCATGCTCAGTTGCTCAGTGGTGTTCGACTCTTTGTGACCCCATAGACTATAGCCTGCCAGGTTCCTCTGTCCATGGGATTCTCCTGGCAAGAATACTGGAGTGGGTTGCCATTTCTTCTTCCAAGGGATCTTCCTGACCCAGGAATCAAACGTGTGTCTCTTGTGTCTCCTGCATTGAAGGAAAATTCTTTCTTGTTGAACCACTGGGGAAGCCCCTCAGCCTACTAAGGTACTTAGTAAATATTTTCCANTTACAAAGACCCTTTTTCTCTATCAGGTAACATTTATAGGTTCTGGGAAATAGGACCCGGTATTTTTGTGGGGTGGGCTTCCCAGTTGGTGATAGTGGTAAAGAACACACCTGCCAATACAGGAGATGGAAGAGACCTGGGTTCAATCTCTAAACCAGGAAGATCCCCTGGAGGAGGGCATGGCAATTCATTCTAGTATTCTTGCCTGGAGAATCCCATGGACAGAGGAGCCTGGTGGGCTGCAATCCATGGGGTCACATAGAGACAGACATCGGAGAAGGCAATGGCACCCCACTCTAGTACTCTTGCCTGGAAAATCCCATGGATGGAGGAGCCTGGTGGGCTGCAGTCCATGGGGTCGCTGAGAGTTGGACACGACTCAGTGACTTCACTTTCACTTTTCACTTTCATGCATTGGAGAAGGAAATGGCAACCCCCTCCAGTGTTCTTGCCTGGAGAATCCTAGGGATGGTGGAGCCTGGTGGGCTGCCATCTATGGAGTCGCACAGAGTCGGACATGACATAAGCGACTTAGCAGCAGCAGCAGCAGCAGCAGCAGAAACAGACATGACTGAAGCAACTTAGCTACACGCACGCATCTTTGCGGGGCACTATTCAGCCTATTAGGTGTGTGTGTGTTTGTGTATGTGTGTGTGTGTGCATGCTCAGTTGCTCAGTGGTGTTCAACTCTTTGTGACCCCATAGACTATAGCCTGCCAGGTTCCTCTGTCCATGGGATTCTCCTGGCAAGAATACTGGAGTGGGTTGCCATTTCTTCTTCCAAGGGATCTTCCTGACCCAGGAATCAAACGTGTGTCTCTTGTGTCTCCTGCATTGAAGGAAAATTCTTTCTTGTTGAACCACTGGGGAAGCCCCTCAGCCTACTAAGGTACTTAGTAAATATTTTCCATCTACTTTCAGTTTTCTGCTGTACTTATAGCACAGAGATGGTGTATAATAAAAGAGGATAATTCTAGTTCTTTAAATTCCAACAGTGGTGAATTCTTTTGGGTTGTATGAAAATATTGCTGGTTGGTCTTCATTTTTATAGTAGTTATGAATTTCAGAGTATGTATCTGTTCCTGTGCATATGTTCTTATAAAATTTTTTAATGATTTCTGGCTGTGTCAGTCTTGTTGCTGCGTGGGCTTTCTCTAGTTGAGGCTGGGGGGGGGGCTACTCTCTAGGTGCATGGGCTTCTCACTGCCAAGATTTCTCTTATTGCAGAGAATGGGCCAAGTAGCTGTGGCACACAGGCTTGGTTGCTCCGTGGCATGTGGGATTTTCCTGGGCCAGGGATTGGCAGGCAGATTCTAAACCACTGGACCGCCAGGGAAGCCCACATCATGTTCTTATGGTATACTGGCCAATGCAACATTACGATATCAGGTGCTCTGTAAAATTTTGGAGAGGGAAATCAAGTGGGCCATCCCAATAAGAGAGCCAGCACCCACTCGTCAAGTTGATCTCCCAGTTTCCAACTTCTACAGAAACTTGAACACCAAATTACATCTCCTGATGCCCAGGATGCTTTCTGAGATAGGCAGATTCACTCCCTCCATAATCTCATAAACCCCAATAAGTATCAGTGATCCCCAGAATCCTTGGGATCCATGTCTAGTTTTTCCCTTGGTTATTGTAATCATAGATACTTGGCACCATCTGGCTCTAAATTTTGGGGGTTGGGGTGGGTTCAGAGTCATTTACCACATAAAGATCACATATTCCAAAGAAAGCTAGCCATCCAACACACAGCAATGATAAAACAAAAATGAAAGCATTAGTTGGGCAGGAAGTCCTCTGCATGGCAGATAAAGCACGGTAATGGTATCTCCAGCACATGGGCCCAGGACCGACTATAAATGATCCATTCAAGTCCCTCTGTGCGCACGTGCTAAAGGACTTCCAGATGTCCTCATGGGCAGGCCCTCTGTTCTGTGATCTGGGTCTCACCCACCATATGGAGCTGATTTGGTGTCGTGATAGAATGATGCAAGATGAAACACCAGCTGCTCTGCTAGCTACAGAAGAGTTGGTAAATTGTTTAAGGCCTCATCATTTGTCTAGTTGGAGGTCCCCACAGCAAATGCCTCCTGATTTCTGTGGGATAAGGAGACGTGGGGGCACACCCTAAGGACAGACTCTCTGCGAAACATATAAATGATTATGTCAGTGCCCTGGAAAGACCCCATGTATTCCGGGATCTTATCAGAATCCTCAGTCCACAGCCAGAAGTTTGGGGTGAAATTGGAGATGTAAGATGCAAAGCAGGGGTAAGAATCCTCTGTGTGCTGTCTTCCTCGGGTTTTATTTCATAACCAGAGGTACCCAGTCCTCTTGGTTACAGCCGAGGGCCACTCCCTGGGCAGCTTTCAGTGATACTTGGAGAGCCAGAGAGAATTAGGATCATGTGAGGGTGTTTTGTTGTTTTTCAGTTGCTAAGTCATGTCTGACTCTTTGTGACCCCATGGACTGCAGCATGCCAAGCTTCCCTGTCCTTCACTATCTCCTACAGTTTGCTCAAACTCACATCCACTGAGTCGGTGATGCTCTCTAACCATCTCATCTTCTGTTGCTCTCTTCTCCTTTTGCCCTCAGTCTTTCCTAACATGAAGGTCTTTTCCAATGAGTTGGCTCTTTGCATCAGGTGGCCAAAGCATTGGAGTGTGTTTAGAGAACATTTATTTCAACTCTATTTTTCCAAGGAAGAAAAAGGCAAGGGTACATAATTCATCCATTATTCATACCTTAGGGTCTCTGCTTCCCAATTCCGTTTTTGATGCATGTAATATTTATGTTAATTTGCAACATACATATGTATATACACGCTTACATATGTAATATGGAGATACACAATAAGCCAACTCCTGACTATCTACCACTGTCCTCTCTTTTATCCAGGTTTTTCATCCAAGAATGGCTTCTTCCTCTTACCAAGTATAGTTTCTGCAATCACCACTTGGTCTGTGTTTATGGAAAGTATATTGTAATTGCCATTCTCTTCAACTCAACCCCTGAAGAATGCTTCCAAAAGAAAAGAACAAAAATGTCTAACCCAAGTGCCAAAATATTTATGCTGAAGTCAGATAAAAATGAAGTTTGTAGAGATGTGCCATTTCAACTTCTTTGCATCTTCTTGATTATTGGTACTTGCTATAGACTGAGAGTTTGTGTCCCCCAAAATTTGTATGTTGAAATCTTAATCCCTCAGTGTAATAGTACCAGGAAGTAGGGCCTTTGGGAGGTGATTAGGTCAGGAGCATAGAGCCCCTGGGAATGGAATTATTGCCCTTACAAAAGAGATCTCATGTTACTGCCTCCTAATTTCTGATCCAACGCCTTTTCTGCACGTGGATGGCCTGTCTATAATGGGTGTCATCTTAAACAACGTTGTCTTGATTTGAAAATCAAAGGAAAGTCCACTGCATTGAAATGCTCAGATCAGAAGCTGCTGTCAGGTTGAGGTGGACTTCAGTACTGGGAGGAAAACCCAGAGCCACCTGTTACCAAAATCTTGTCCGCTTTGCTGACCTTCTGTAATAGTTCTCATCAAACTTCACTGTCAGTTTCACTGCCACTGTGTGGCAGGTAGACACAAAACATAATCAAGCTTCATATGCATAAACATACTCAGAGATAAGATACAAAGATAAATTAGTACCCAGCGTCATGAAATATAGATGTTCTGACAAATACAAATATAGATGTTTCGAAAGCAAATACAAGGATGCGTTCATGCGGTCACTTCGGTTGTGTCTGACTCTTTGCAACCGCATGGATTGTGGCCTGCCAGGCTTGTCAGTCTGTGGGGTTCTCGAAGCAAGAATACTGGAGTGGGTTGCTGTGCCCTCCTCCAGGGGATCTTCCCGACCCCAGGGATCAAACCTGTGTCTCCTGCATCTCCTGCATTGCAGATTCCTTACGGCTGAGCCACTGGGGAAGCCCCACGAGGATATACTGTGCTTAATATTTATACCATTTTCTCTTTTCCTGGTTACTAGCCATCAAAGACAGTAATTAATGTTCTGACCCATCTGCATGCCTCCAGACACTTACTCTTCCTGTCTTTTTTCACACTTCCACCAAAAGTAATGTCCTTTGTATGTCAGTCTTCTGTCTTAAAAGCCATCAATAGCTTCCTGTTTCCTGTTGAGTAATGACGAAGCCTTGTCTTAGGGCATTCTAAGCCCAGCACCAAAACTATTGAGTAGGTTTCAATTGCTGCACCCACCCTGATGGATTTTGCCCTCCCTGCCTGGAACCTCTTGTTGAAAAGGGATCTGATGCTACATCTGAACTCAATAAGAAGGCGCACCATGATTGATAGGGGATGTCTGCCATGATGTGGTATCTGGGAGCAAAAGCCCAAGGCTACATATTTCCCAGCCCTGCCAGACAGCATCTGGTCTCATCTGTCACTCTATCTCTATCCCAGCTCTTTGCTTTAGCAACTCCAGGTTGTCTTGTGTTCAGTTAAGGGAGGATAAAAGAGTGCAGCAATGTCTTCCTCATTAGATTGTCAGATATTTAGAAATACCCAATCTATTCCACCTCTTAAAACCTTCTGTATCCAGCCCCTCCATGCCATGCTCTTTGCCTCTGTCTTAGTCCAGACTCTCGTCAGCTCTCCCCTGGCCTAATTGATTATTCTCCTGTCTGATCGTCATTTTATTGTGTATTAAACTCTTCAGTGGCTCTCATTTCAATCGCTTTTACTTGGCTTCTAACCACCCACCCTCCCAATATTTTAGCTAATGCTAACCCAACAGTATCTCTACCATACCTTCAAATGCAACCGATTTTTTTTAATGTAGACCATTTTTTTTAAAGAACTTTATTGAATTTGTTACAATATTGCTTTGTTTTTTGTTTTGGTTTTTAGGCTGTGAGGCATGTGGGACTGTAGCTCTCCAACTAGGGATTGAACCCACAGCCCTTCATTGAAAGGCAAATTCATAACCATTGGACCCCCAGGGATAGGAAGTCCCTCAACCTGTGATTAGGGTCAAATTTACCTGTAAATTCCTTGAGACCAGGGTCCATGTCTTATTCATCTTTGTAACCCACATGACCTATTATTTTGTTTACAATACTGTTGACATTAGATCAACATTTGAATGAATGGATTAATGAGTGAATAAAGAACTGAGGCTGTTGTGAGTGTGAAAAAAGTGCTTTAAGTATTCTAGAAATTCAGAGACTTGGGATTGGAGGGCATTTTGAGAACTGTGACCCACAGAGATCTACTCATTGGAGGGAACTGGAGTTCTCCAAAAATTACCTGGCTTTGGAAGCCAGCCCCAGTCATGGCAGCCCAAGGAGCTCTAACCTCTTGGAGGAAGGCTCAGCTTTCAGACTTCCATAAGGCTAGCTTCCTCCTTTCAATAAGCTCTTGGGTTAGATGTCCCCTCCGGCCACCCACTGCATCACCCTATTTATTTTCTTCAAGGAACTTTTCATTTATCTTTCCTATATTTTTTCCTATGAACACATTTTCCATCTTCTCAATAGTCTATGAGCTACATGAGAGCACCGTTATTTTATCAGGATATCTTTAGGTGGTACTAGTGATAAAGAATCTGCCTGCCAATGCAGCAGTCACAGGTTCAGTCCCTGGGTTGGGAAGATCCCCTGGAGGAGGAAATGGCAACCCACTCCAGTATCCTTGCCTGGAGAAGTCCATGGAGAGAGGAACTTGGTGGGCTATAGTTCATGGGGTCACAAAGAGTCAGATGCTTTTGAATGACTAACATACACAGCTCCTAAGACAAAATCTGCTGCTATTCAATTTGTTGAATAATTGAATCCGTGAATTCTCAGTACTAGTATCCACTCAGATAAGACGGGCAGATGGGTAATATAAGTGGTAGCCCAAAACTTGGGGTGGGTGTCAAGGGAATAAGTTAATATGCACTTGACCCTATCCTCAGGGAAGGGGGTTGGCAGTAACTGGGAAACTACCTATCAACCTTATGGGTGGTATAGTCATTTTCACAATATTGATTCTTCCAATCCAAGAACATGGTGTATCTCTCCATCTGTTGGTGTCATCTGATTTCTTTCATCAGTATCTTTTTGTTTTCTGCATACATGTCTTTTGTCTCCTTAAGTAGGCTTATTTCTGGCTATTTTATTCTTTCTGGTGCAATGATAAATGGGATTATTTTTTAAATTTCTCTTTCTGATGTTTCACTGTTGTGTATAGTAATATAAAAGATTTCTGTGTATTAATTTCATAACTCATGACTTTATTAAATTCGTTGATTAGCTCTAGTAGTTTTCTGGTGGCCAATCAACTTTAGAGTTTGGAGAAGGCCATGGATTGGAATGCTATAAAGACAAAGCAGTAAAAACTCCAGTAGATAAGCAACCATGGCAGGGGATGGAGGGGGATGGCAAGGGAATGATTCTGGGTCAACTTGGTGGTCTAGAAGAATTCTGGGGCTGGATCCTAGATCTGGTAGGGTGATTTCATTCCAAAACAATGAGGTTGATGAGGGACTTGTAAGTCCTAATGTTTATGGTCTTCAATTAGGAATTTGGGGAAACTAAGAACAAAAAAGATCTTCATGACCAAGATAATTGATGGTGTGATCACTCACCTAGAACCAGACATCCTGGAATGTGAAGTCAAGTGGGCCTTAGAAAGCATCACTATGAACAAAGCTAGTGGAGGTGATGGCATTCCAGTTGAGCTATTTCAAATCCTGAAAGATGATGCTGTGAAAGTGCTGCACTCAATATGCCAGCAAATTTGGAAAACAGCAGTGGCCACAGGACTGGAAAAGGTTCATTTTCATTCCAATCCCAAAGAAAGGCAATGCCAAAGAATGCTCAAACTACCGCACAATTGTACTCATCTCACATGCTAGTAAAGTACTGCTCAAAATTCTCCAAGCCAGTCTTCAGCAATACGTGAACCGTGAACTTCCAGATGTTCAAGCTGGTTATACAAAAGGCAGAGGAACCAGAGATCAAATTGCCAACATCTGCTGATCGTGGAAAAAGCAAGAGAGTTCCAGAAAAACATCTATTTCTGCTTTATTGACTATGCCAAAGCCTTTGACTGTGTGGATCACAATAAACT
>SJYQ01095298.1:1553199-1569763 GCA_006410935.1 Redunca redunca | reverse complement strand
GCTTGGAGAATTTCGAGCATTACTTTACTAGCATGTGAGATGAGTACAACTGTGTGGTAGTCTGAGCATTCTTTGGCATTGCCTTTCTTTGGGATTGGAATGAAAACGGACCTTTTCCAGTCCTGTGGCCACTGCTGAGTTTTCCAAATTTGCTGGCATATTGAGTGCAGCACTTTCACAGCATCATCTTTCAGGATTTGAAATAGCTCAACTGGAATGCCGTCACTTCCACTAGCTTTGTTCGTAGTGATGCTTTCTAAGGCCCACTTGACTTCACATTCCAGCATGTCTGGCTCTAGATGAGTGATCACACCATCGTGATTATCTTGGTCATGAACATCTTTTTTGTACAGTTCTTCTGTGTATTCTTGCCACCTCTTCTTAATATCTTCTGCTTCTGTTAGGTCCAAACCATATCCTGGCTATATTTCTAGACACTTTAAGCAATTTTTACAATCTTTTTCTATTAAACATATTACAGGTAATCCTTATAATCCACAGACACAAGACATAGTCAAACACATCAAATGCTAAGTTACAAATAAAAAAATTTAAAAAGGGGGAATACACAGGTACACTACTGTCTTCCTATCTAAAGCAGACTTTATTAGATTCCAACATAAGATTTTTTCTAAACCTGTCACTACTGTTAATACAACTTTATTCATTTTACATTTTTTTAACCGCTTTGAAAGATTCGACCCAAGGGGGGCCCCCACATTCAAAATGGAGATGAAACAACAAGAACCCCAGGAAGAATAAATTCCAATATGGGCCATGTCCGTTCTAAAGATCTTCAGAAAACACCGCCCTTGGCGGCATCACCCCTTGATCTCCCCACTTAGGGACTGAAAATTTGGTCTCTAAACAGAGAATGCCTTAGAGTCCTGAATACATTTTCCTAGACTAATACCCAACTCCCCTCTATTACAGGTGGTCAAATGGACAGAGAGGACCAATCCTTTCAAGTAATGACTCTATACATATGCCCCCTCCCTAGAACATGAAGGAGCCATCACACCCTGGGGAGGAAGGAAAACTAATTAACATTTCTTTAGGCTATGAAGTCCTTTCATTGTGCCTGGGCCCAGCAAAATTATGCATAAAAGTCACCCAACAAACTTGGGCTTTCGCCTTGCCTCCCAAATAGGATTTTCAGACGTTGCTTAGACTATTTACTGCCCTTTCTTTGAAACATGTTTACACTTACTGAGACTTTAGGGAAAGAGTTAGGGGAAGAACAAAGAAAATTATGTGAAAGGTTTGCTTATAAAAACTTTACTTATACTCCTGTTCGTTGGGACAAATGTCAAGTCAAATCAAGAAAATCAATGATTATGGCTAATCATACAATTGTTGATTGGGGACTCCATGGTATGTGGTTATCTGATGGCTCAGATGATATTAACAACACTGTGTGTGATATGGAAGGTCACTGACACTACGATGGAACATTACTATGACAAAGGACTTCTGGGGTGGCTTGATGGATTAGCCCCACCTCGCCCTAGGATCGTCCTCGATAAACAGAGGGCCTGAACAATGGAACGTTTTGAAACTTGCTGCAAACACCAGAACATCAAAGAACTTAAAACTTGGACTGGGCATTTCATAGGGACCAGTCGTGGTCATAGTAACTATTTCTTTCGCTATAATCAGTCATATTTTATACAGGCCTGTGTCCCACTTCCTTTTGTTATAGCCATAGAAAATTTACAATTTAATAAGACTTTTACATTCTGTAACTTGTATTAATTGCATACTATATACTTGTCTTAACTCCTATTTCTTTAAGCTACTCAATTTTGTGTTATTCCTGTTCAATTCAATCATAGTGCCTACTACTGGGAACAAATCAAATTTCATTTACAAAATGTACATGATAATGCTTCTCTGATTGTACAACTACTGCAAAAGGAAATCTTTAGAACTTTTTCTAAAAATCTGCCTTCTTCCCCTAATTTGGAAACTTTAGCTGAACAAATTATCTGGGCTAGACCCACGAGGATGGTTTCAAAGTATTACCCACAGCATTGGGTCTGGAACTGTAACTTTGGTGTTTGTCTTGATAATTTGTTGTATACCTTCGCCTTTCTATAAGATTGCTTAATACTAACCAAACTCTTTTGGTGAGGACCTTTTTTTTTTTTTTTTTTTTTAAAATAAAATAGGGGGAATTGTCAGGAATCATTTAACAGGAGGCTTCCTGTGTGCTGTTTTGGACCTGTCAGGAATTCTCTGTTCCTTATTAATTCATGAATATTTAGGAATTAAGAGGAGAGGCAAGCCTCTCCCAGGGGCTGAGGAATCCAGGCATTTCCTTCCATACAGTGATAAGTACCTTCTTCCTTTTTATGAACCATATTGTAATATCGCTGCTGAAAATAGCTATCTTGTAAGACAGTATAAATACCTACACAATGTTGAATAAAACACTTTTGCTCCATCAGAGCTCTGGTCCCGATCTTTTTCTTTCTTTCTCTCTCTCTCTCTCAGGCTATTTCTTTGGAGCACAGAGGCCCTCTGAGTTCACTTTCCTGCCCGGGCTTCTAAGACCCTCTCGAGAAGGTGCTTTCCGCCTTCACCCCACCAAGAGGGTGCCAGGGGCTTTATTGGCTTTCTGCGTAAACCAAGGAACATCAGCCTCTTTCTCTCTCCTTTACTTTCTTATTGTCGACTCCGGACCATTAAAGGACCCCAACAGGGGTGAGGAGGGGAGTTCTTCTCTTTCCTCCTTTGGGTTGAAAAGGAGAAGTTTTCAGACCCGTTGCCAGGTGAGAGCTAAAGGTATGGGGTGGGGTGGGGGGTTCCCCCCGGTACTCAACAGGTCACCGGGGCAGCTGGGATCCTCCTGTTTTGATCCTGGGAGGAGCCCAGAAACCTTGGGCGATGAGTGCTTCCTGTTCTTGCCGGCAGCTCCCTGGGCTTCCCTCCTGAGCATGGGGGTCCTGGCCTTTTGAGGGGCTCCCAGGGCTCCCAGCTCACTTCTGAGAAACCAGCACTGCCCGGGTGGGGCTACCTCATGGATCTGTACCCACCTTGGGACCCTTTGCCCTGGGCAGCCCCATGTCTTTTCCTGAACTCAGATCAAGAGTCATTATTCCGTTTTGTCAGGTGTCCCCATTACCTGGGCCTTTTCACAGTTTTGCCTCTCAGCTCTCGGGCTGTCCCATCCTTCACCAAACCAGAAGTGACCATAGAGGATGCTACCATTGACCCCTGGAGGTGAGCAAAGAGGACACAACACACTGTTGTGGCATAGAGAGGCAGAGACTACCACACTCCCAGCGATATTGCAGGCAAGGCTACCCTGTCTCCCTCTTGCCCTTGGTTCCCTCCATCCCTGGGGTTGACACCATGGGAAGGCCAGCCAGAGGCAGCAAAATACAGTCATGTCATTTCAGTCTCCAACCCCAAATATGCCACAATGCGGTCCCCTCAAGGGGGACTGGGGTCTAAGGCGTGTGTGCTCCACACCCCAGCATCAGGCTCCTGGGCAGAGCTGCTCTGGATTTGGCCCCAGGCAGCCACATTCCACTCAGTCACAGTGTCCTCTGGGATCAGAGGAAGCTCCCAAAGCCTCCGCTATGTTCCCCGCGGGAGTTAGGGTGGGCCTGGAACCTAGGGAGGAGTGCAGGTGAATAAGGCCAGCCTGTCCCACCTAGAGTGTCAGCATTTTGTTACTGACCCTCCTGAGTCGGTTCTCCACAAGAGTCTCTCTGCTTTTAGGCTGGGAGAGTCGACTGGTTTCTCGCGAGGTGGGGCGAGATCTCAGTGCCTGGCAGAGCGTCTCTGCACACGGCCCGTGGCCGCCATCTTGGATGGAGCCTTGTGGGTGGAGCTTCTGCACACGCCTTACCCCTGTAGCTAAAATGCAGGTGAAGCCTGTTTTGCATCAGGAACTCTGGACTGAAGATCTGGGTACGAGGCTTCTGCTGCCCGCTGTGAGCCAGCGAGACTAGACTCCGCATAGAGGAAAAGAAAGGTAAGACTTTATTTTATTACCGAGATTCTGTGTTTATTTCCCGTGAATTGTTCTTGGGCTTGGCCTGTGATGAGGTCCAAGGAGGAGCATTGCTGTGGAACTCCAGGAGCTAGGAGCTGAGCGTTTCCTAGCAGCCAGGGGCCTACTGCTGGGAGGTCAGAAATTAAGAGGTTTTTGATGTCCTTTCAGAAATCATGGTGGATGACCATCGTGAGAAGAATCTCCGGGTTTTTTTGTTACTTTTTTTAAAACTTTTTTTTCCTTTTAAAATTGAAGTATAATCGATTTACAACGTTGTGTTAATTTCTGGTGATAACAAAGTGATTTCGTGGAGAAAAATCTCCTTTTTAGTATGTTAAACAGTGAATGAGATGTGAATAAGTGGTAGCCACTGCAGACAGCTCTCACCAAAGTTTGTTTTTTTCAATTTTTATTGGAGTATTTGTTGTTTAGTCGCTAAGTTATGTCCGACCCTTCGCGACCCCAGGGACTGTAGCGCCAGGCTCCTCTGTCCATGGAATTTCCCAGGCAAGAATACTGGAGTCCTTATTGGAGTAGTTGATCTACAATGTTAAGTTTCAGGTGTTTAGCAAAGTGAAGCAGTTATATGTATACATGTATCTACCCTTTTTTTAGTCTTTTTCCATATAGGCCATTACAGAGTACTGAGCAGAGTTCTCTGGGCTATATTGTAGGTCCTTGTTACCTATCTATTTTATATATAATAGTGTGTATAGGTCAGTCCCAATCTCCCAATTTATCCCTCTCTTCATCCCCAGGTAACCAAAGTTTGTTTTCTACATCTGAGAGTTTACTCCCAAAGGTTTTAACGTGCAAGGAAAGAGGGATATGAGAGTGTGGAGTCTGGGATAATTTTGTTTTTTTCCCCCAAGGAAGACAGAAAGTAAATTGTGTTTATTTGCTGATTAAACTAATCCAGGAAAGGGTCAATTACTTATGCTGGAGAGAGGAGCTTATTGCTGGGGGAAAATATTTGAGGATGAGGAAGAGAAGAGATCCTTCATAAATGGTTAGAAAACTTATTCTTAGATAACAGGATCTATAAATATGCTTTGTCATCTCCAAGTGAACCTCTGCAATTAAAAAGTAGTTTTTCATTAAAATGTTATCATTTAAAATGTTGAATTTGACCAAATTGAATGCCTAAGAGGAACTGGGATGGTTTTGAAAAATAACAGTTATGAGGAGGGAGTTGTTCAATCATATAAAGTTTCTGTAATTTTTTATGATGAGGAATACACGAAGTGGCCAGTGGAGCAGAATACAATATCAGGAGTAAGCCTCCCTGGTGGCTCAGACAGTAAAGAATCTGCTCACAATTCGGGAGACCTAGGTTCGATCTCTGGGGTGGGTAGATCCCCGGAAGGGAATGGCAACCCACTCCAGTATTCTTGCCTGGAGAATTCCATGGGTAGAGGAGCCTGGCGGGCTATAGTCCATAGGGTCACAAAGAGTTGGACATGACTGAGCGACTAACTCACTGTCAAGAGTAAGCCTAGAAACATAAATCAGAAGTTAGTATGTGTCAAACTAGTGGAGAAAGCATCCTTCATTAAAAAGTCATCTCACAACTTGTTGACTCATAACTACTGAGCCATTTGGGGGAGGGAAGATTAGATCATGCTGCCAAATCATATATTAAAATAAATTCTGGGTGGATTAACACTCTAACAGACCAGATACCATAAAATACTAAAAGAAAGCGTAATGGACTTCTAGGCATATTTTCAAAGGTAAATAGATGTGTAAGTAGACTGATGTAGGGATTATGTAAAAATTAAAATCCTCATGGTAAGATCCAAAGATGAAAAACTCTATGTGGTTATGAAAACATGCTTTGATGAGAATTTAATGAGAAAGGAAAATAATCACAAAATGTCACATTATTAAGCTGTAAACTAAAAGATTGTAGAAGATCTTACAATCCTTACTTTGCAATAAAAATATTTATACATGCAAAGAGTGGAGGAAAAATTAATTGTGTATTTCAAGGCAAAGAAATCACCTATAGTGTCAATTTTTATTTTTTAAGAGCTTTTCTGTAGTTCTCAATACACATGTCATAAAAATAGGGGGAAAAAAGTAGTACTTTTTTCAAGTTTGAGCCACTACTGGCTATTTTAGGTAGTTTAAAGTCAAAATCTTAAATACCAAATAGCTTTATAAGATTATACTTACATTCTATTTAAAAAAAAAGGGGAAAAAATCCTTATAATGTACATTAAGCATTGGATACTTGTACATATATTTCTTTTCATAGCTGGAATTGAATAGCCTTGCCCTTGAACACGGAGAAGGCGATGGCATCCCATTCCAGTACTCTTGCCTGGAAAATCCCATGGACAGAAAAGCCTGGTAGGCTACAGTCCATGGGGTCGCGAAGAGTCAGACACGACTGAGTGACCTCACTTTCACTTTTCATTTTCATGCATTGGAGAAGGAAATGGCAGCCCACTCCACTGTTCTTGCCTGGAGAATCACAGGGATGGCGGAGCCTGGTGGGCTGTCATCTGTGAGGTCACACAGAGTCGGACACGACTGAAGCGACTGAGCAGCAGCAGCAGCAGCCCTTGAATGAAATACAGTTCAGTTCAGTTGCTCAGTCATGTCTGACTCTTTGTGACCCCATGAACCACAGCACGCCAGGCCTNGTTGCTTAGTCATGTCTGACTCTTTGTGACCCCATGAACCACAGCACGCCAGGCCTCCCTGTCCATCACCAACTCCCGGAGTCCACCCAAACCCATGTCCATTGAGTCGATGATGCCACCCAACCATCTCATCCTCTGTCGTCCCCTTCTCCTCCTGCCCTCAGTCTTGCCCAGCATCAGGGTCTTTTCCAGTGAGTCAGCTCTTCACATCAGGTGGCCAAAGTATTGGAGTTTCAGCCTCAACATCAGTCCTTCCAATGAACACCCAGGACTGATCTCCTTTAGGATGGACTGGTTGGATTTCCTTGCAGTCCAAGGGATTCTCAAGAGTCTTTTCCAACACCACAGTTCAGAAGCATCAATTCTTCGGTGCTCAGCTTTCTTCACAGTCCAACTCTCACATCCATACATGACCACTGGAAAAACCATAGCCTTGGCTAGACGGACTTTGTTGGCAAAGTAATGTCTCTGCTTTTTAATATGCTTTCTAGGTTGGTCATTACTTTCCAGGTATTGGATAATGTTGTGTCTGTTCTGCTGGGTGCTTGGGTAGGGAAGGCATTTTTCTTGAAATGGTACATCTTGTTTCTGTTTCAATCACTGTTTTACCTGTATTCACTATATTCAATACACTGCCTGCAGTAACATATTACCACAAACTTAGTATCTTAAAACAACAGACATTTATATTCTCACTGATTTGGAAGCTGGAAGTCTGAAATCAATATCTCTGGGCTGAAATCAAGGTGTCAGAAGGGCTACCCTCCCTCAGGGACTTTAAGGAACAATCTGTTTATCATCTCTTCCGGCTGCTGGTGGTTGTTGGTGGTTGTTCCTTGGTTTGTGGAAACATCTCTCCCATCTCTGCTTCTGTCGTCCCATGCGTTCCCCTCTTCTGTGCTGTAATCTCTTTCTGCTCCCCTTTTATAGTGCATTTAGGGCCCACCGCTAAATCCTCTTAATCCAGGACAATCTGGTCATATCAAGATCTTTAATAGCATCTGCAAAATCTGTTTTCTTCCATGTTGTTGTTGTTCAGTGGCTAAATCATGTCCGACTCTGCAACCCCATGGACTGCAGCATTCCAGGCTCTGGTGTCCTCCACAATCTCCCAGAGTTTGCTCAAATTAATGTCCATTGAGCTGGTAATGCTAACCATCTCATCCTCTGTTGCCCTCCTCCTCCTTTTGCCTTCAGTCGTTTCCTGTATCAGGGTCTCTTTCAGGGAGTCGGCTCTTCACATCAGGTGGCCAAAGTACTGGAACTTCAGCTTCAGCTTCAGTCCTTCCAATGAATATTCAGTGTTGATTTCTTTTAGGATTGACTGGTTTGATCTTCTTGCAGTCCAAGGGACTCTCAAGAGTCTTTTTTGCCATACGAGTTGACTTTCCCAGGTTCCAGGAATTAGGGTGGGGTTCTCTTTTCAGGGTAGAGGGTAGTGTTCTCATCAACTCGCAGTCACTCAGAGATATACTCAATCTTGGGACAAGACCTTCAGTTTGGGACCAGGAGCAGATTCCTACTCTAGGCACGAAGATGGTAACTCAGTGAGACCCCCATCTTTCACTCTCTGCTAGAAGCCGAGGGAGGGGTGTGTTAGTCAACAACTCCCGGGAAGCACTTTCTGGGAAGCTCTCTCCAGGATCATGAACTCTGACTTCCAGCTCCACTTGTGGGTGGTCTAGGCAACTGAAACTCAAGTTTGGACTCAAGGAGACAGTGGGGCCTCCTCCATGGTCTCGGACAGAAGGTCATTGGCTCATCAGAGGGTCATTCTCCTGGGGTGAATGACCAGTAAATAAGCAGTGAAGTTAGAAGAAAGCCAAAGTGAAGAAACCTAAATGCAGTGTTTTAAAATCCCTGACAGCAAAAGATCAGAAATAGCTAGGGTTCCATTTGAATGAGGTCAGTTTTACCTCATTGGCTGGCAGGAGCCCATGCCTTCTGATATAATCCCATTTGAGAAAGTTGAGGGTGTAGATTTATTGTTTATCTCTCTTTTCTGATGATTTTATGTTTTTTTTTTTACTTTTCATATAAAAGTGTTTTATTACTTTTAATATAAAATTTTAGTGTCTTAGGATCTTGAATCCTGGAACACAAACACTGGATTTTAAGTATTTTAGAAATGAGAAACTGAAACACTTTCTATGTCTATGCATCAGCTTTACTAAGAATCAAAAATGATAGGAAACCAGGCTAGAGAAAGAATATGTCTTAGTGGGCAGGAGTCTTCAGTTTCTTCCTTCTGTGCCTCATGGGCATGTGTGTACCCAGGGTACTTGTGACAGTTGGCTGCCCACTTGAAGCTAGTGGATCTGAAGAGAGTTGAACGAAGGGACTCCCAGATTTTTATTATCTACCCTGTTGGAATAGCCACACCAGGACCTAGAAAGAGTTTGTTACCATGGTGATTTTGCCACTCAGAACATGATGTCACCCAAGCCTCATGTCTGGGTCTCAAGTCATTAAATATTTGGTGATTCATATTTATGGGACTACAATTTTCTGTGTCTGTACCACAAGTTATGATATTTCTCTTTGTGCTTGTTTCAGGACCTACGAATTTCTCAAGTATATAACTTGGGGGCTTTCCATGTGCAGGTGTGGCCAGGGGTTTACCAGTGTCTGATCTCTAGCCTCAAGCTACATCTAACTCCACTCTCATATTTCCCAACTACTTGTTTGATATTTCGGAGAAGGCAATGGCACCCCACTCCAGTACTCTTTTTTTATGGCTGATGGTTCTGCCATGACTTCAATCTTGATACATTTTTCCCTAACAAGATTATCTATGCATCTCAATATTTCTACAGTCATCAAAACTTTCTAGTGTTCATTTTGCAACAAGGCTCAATATCTTGGCATCACATCAGATTATTCTATCTGTTGTCCTTTGTTTCCAAGCGGTCACCCTTTGCAGTTGTTTGTTTAAAATATCTCCTTCCTTTGACTCCCACTACTTCCTAAAGTTTAGTCTAGAATCTCACTAGGCCTCCAAAAGTAGCAATAACATACTTTGTACTTCTGTTTTTCCTATTCCCCTAACTAGGGCTGTGTACTCAGGTAGACACATTTTTAAAGATACAGAGGACGATCGCAGACTCCCCAGCTCAGCTGGCCACAAAGGTTATCATCGAGGGTCTATTCCATTGATGCTTGTCTGTAAAATAATTTCTGTAATCAAGATTAACTTAAAAAGATATGAAGCAACTAGGTATTCTGGCAAGCTCAGCATGAAAAAGTACTCAAATTAAAAAAAAAACAAAACTGGATGAATTGAGGGACTGGGAACTTCACCTTACATGGTCTGGGAATGTCATGGTCTGAAAATCACTGATTTCATACTTTGTTCCAACTTCAAAGGCCTTAACACATTTATCAGTCGTTTACATTTTAGAGTAAATGGATGCCTTAGCTTCTTTGAAGGAGCCAGTCATAATAAGGTGGAGGATAAAAGTAATTAAAATTTACTGTTGGAAAGGAGGAATCATACACCAAAAAAAGAATTCAAAGAAGGAAGGAATGTAAAAAAACAGGCTTTTCC
Source organism: Redunca redunca (assembly GCA_006410935.1). Classification (NCBI taxonomy): domain Eukaryota; kingdom Metazoa; phylum Chordata; class Mammalia; order Artiodactyla; family Bovidae; genus Redunca; species Redunca redunca. The sequence goes on along the minus strand of SJYQ01095298.1, from coordinate 1,559,559 downwards.
TTCTTAACTATTTTGAATGTCTATGGTAAATTTTAAATACCATATCCTGTTCATTCAATAAGGATCTGATGAGAACACAGATACTATGTGTCCATCTCTGTAGTAGAAACTGGACACAGAGAAGTAAGCAAAATGAACAACTTTTTACTTGCCTATATCCTAGTAAGAGAGAAAAGCAATAGACATGTAAACAAACAAAATTCACGAACGAGTCAATAAAGTGATGCTTGCTATGATGGAATTAAAACAGGGTACTCTGATAGTGATTGAAAGTGGCTGCCACTCAGGTTGGATGGCCAAGGAAGACCTCTTGGTGAAGTTTATCATTGACCTGAGACCCAAAAGATAAGAAGATACCAGCCAACAGAAGATTCGAGAGGAAAGTGTTCCAAAGAGAGAGAAGATAGCCTGTAGAGACCCAACTATAAGAAGCTCATTGTGTTCAAGGAATGGCCAGTGTGACCGGAAGACAACAAAGAACCATGCAAGATGAAATCTAAGGTGGTCAAGCCTTTCAAAGTTTTGAGGGTGATAGTGGCAGTTTGTATATTATTTTAAAGGAGTTGGGACCTTCCACTGAAGGGCTTTAAGCACAGGTATAACACGATATGATTTATACTCTATAGAGATCACTCAGGCTGCTGTGCAGAGGATAAATGGGTTGTGAAGGGAAAGAAGGCACCTCCTGAGCCTCTCTCTAAATGAGAGATGATGATGACTTGGCTTGGGTTGTGGCAGTAGGATTGGCTTATTATGGTTGAATTTAGGAAAAAATTTGAATTAGGGGTGTCACTGCTTCTGGATTAGATAGATGTTGGTTGAGAGAGGAAGAGGAATTAAGGATGGCTTGGTATCTTTGCTTGAGCAGCTGGATCACTCATGGCACCATATTGAGATGAGAGATACATAGGACAAGTTCTCTTGAGATGTCCATTTGACATCCCAGTGGAAGTTTTAGATCAGCTCTAGGTGGAGTTCAAGTCTAGACATGTCAGTTAGAGCCCTGCCAACTTATTTAACAACAGGAGACTGAGAGACTACACCTGATTTCCTGGGAAGAGAGTGGAAAGAGGGAGATGGAAAAGTGGAGTTCATAATCACTTTAATCTAAAAATACTCTTTTACTGACTGTTTTCCTGCTTTCTTGCTCAATGATTCTAATTTTTTCCCATTTTCCCATGCTAAATTATTAGCATGTAATTCACTTTAATATTTAAAGTACTAAATGAAATTTCTATATCCTTTCTAATTACTCCAGTCTACCCTGATCTTCCCCTAGTCAAGTTTCTGTACCTTTCTGGTTAAGGAAGAATTAACCTTATCCAAAGGGGTGTCTGGCCTTTGTCCTCAACTATTGGAAAGTGATCTTTGGGCATCTGGAATATCCTGCCTCATGGAAGTGTCTTTTTTGCTTGGGGGCTGTGGCCAATGGACAGTTTTAATAATGTGATTCATGTTGAGGCCTTATGTGGCATCAGTTCTGGCCCCTGAAGGGGATGGAGACCAAAGGGAGTGACCCCACCTCAAGGAGAAGCTGGGTAGTAAAGGTCAGTCATGTAGGTGGCATGGGATTGAGTCATAGTAGAAACTCTGGACACGAAAGGCTGAGGTGAGCATGCTAGGTTGGTTGTACACCTGGCATATTATCACACACAGCAACTGGGAGGATTTGACTCCATCCACAAGTGCACAGGGACAGGATAACCAGAAGCTTTGCATTTGGAAATTTCCTGGACTCTACCCTTGGTGTCCCTTCCCTTGGCTGGTTTTAATCTGTGTTCTTTCCCTATAATTAACCATAACTGTGAGTATAACAGCTTTCTGTGAGTTATCAGACCTAAGCATGATTTTGAAGAACTGATGAAAAACTGATGCTTTCAAATTGTGGTGCTCAATAAGACTTTTGAGAGTCCCTTGGTCTGTGAGGAGATCAACCCAGTCAATCCTAAAGGAAATCAACCTTGAATACTCATTGGAAGGACTGATATTGAAGCTCCAATATTTTGGCCACCTGATGCAAAGAGCTGACTTGTTGAGAAAGATTGAGGGCAGGAGGAGAAGGGGGTGGCAGAAGTTGAGATAGTTAGATAGTGTCATCGACTCAATGGACATGAATCTGAGTAAACTCTGGGAGATAGTGAATGGCAGAGGAGCCTGGCATGCTACAGTCCATGGGGTTGCAAAGACTCAGACACAACTTAGTGACTGATCAACAACAAAGCGTGATTTTGGAACCCCCTTGTTACAGACTGAATGTTTTTATCCCTCCCCAATCCATGAGTCAAGATCCTAACCCCCAAAATGATGGCATTTGGAGGTTGGGCATTTGGAGATGAAGTCTTAAGGGTGGAGTCCTCATGAATGGGATGAGTGCCCTTAGAAAAGGGACCCCAGGGACCACCTCTTGAACACATGAGGACACAGTGAAAAGACAGCTGTCTCTGAACCAGGAAGTGGATTCTCACTAAACACTCAGTCTGCTGGTCCCTTGACCTTTCAGCCTCCAGAACTGTGAGAAATAAACGTTTGTGGTTTAAATTTACCCAGTCTGTGGCATTTTTATTATAGCAGCCTAAACTATGATATGCTCTGAATTTGAAGTTAGTGTCCAACTGCATGGTCTGTTTGGTCTGTTTCTTCTAACTGGGTCATTGGCTCTACTCTTCCCATCTTCATTTTGGTGGTTAATCACATGCTTATTTTCCTGTTATTCAACTTTTTTCTGTTTCTCTGTCCCCCTCAACCAAGACTGGATCTCCTAGAGAGCTTTTGTATCCTTAACACTTAGCATAATTTGGGGGCTCTTAAGAAGCTCTCAGGGCTTCCCTGGTGGCTCAGCAATAAAGAATCTACCTGTTAATGCTGGAGACATGAGTTCGATCCCTGAATCAGGACGATTCCCTGGAGAAGGGAATGGCAACTCACTCCAGTATTCTTGCCTGGAGAATCCCACGGACAGAGAAGCCTGGCGGGACACAGTCCATGGGGTTGCAATGGGTCATACACAACTTAGTGATTAAACAATGACAACAAGTTCTCAATATATGTGTTCAATTTCATCATTAAGTCACTAAAAGTTTGGGAATCACAGTAATAGCTTAGAATAACCAGCTGAGAACTTACCTTCAATACATCAACTATTCCAATACTTAATAAAGATGGAAACTTCAAAAGTGTTGAATTTTTTCCTTTTTAAATTTTTCTAAAAATGTTTCAGAGCCAAGCAGAGATTGTGTGTGCCAAGATTTGGTGAAAAGAACTTTTTATTGCAAAGTTACCAGCTTTGAGAATTTGGTCCTCATAAAGAGCCTCCATAACCTTCCTTGAAACATCAGGAAGGGGCCAGTTTAATAATGACCCTACCTGTGTTCTAGGGCACAGCTAATGAGAATCTCTTTAATTGGGGGTGGAGGGATGAAAATTGAGAATTCTCCAGGTATTAATGTATGAGTTGTTTTAATGACTTCTTTAGAGTCTGGCTCCTTGTTTTGTCAGAAACTCTTTAAATGGTTGCCAGTTTCATAAAGGGAAGTAGCTATTTTATTTTTCTGAAGGTATTAGAAAATGTAGAGACAGGACCATGTTTTCTTCATAACCGCAATGACTTTGTGCCAAAGTCTAAAATCCATTACCAGATAACCAGAAGATGGTACGCTGGACCCAGGCAGGTGTGGATGCTCTGCACGGATCTCTCGTGCTATGCAGGTCATTACTTATTTTTGGGTGGTTATCAAGGGTGAGAGGTCCTGACCCTATCAAACACAGCTAGTTTAATAATGTCCCCTTTGAAAAGCAGTTTGGTCTCTCAAAATAGATTTTTAAAGACTTCCAATGAAAGGCATCAAAAGAGAGAAAGATATCTTTTAACCATAATTTAGTAATTCTTCAACCTTGATTTTTGGCTTTCCTTGCTGCCTAAGTGGTCATATATTTTATAAGCCTTGCTAATTTGCTGTTAAATTTGCTATTTATATGATCCTAGATGATTTGCTGGACTTCATTGAACAGAAAAGAATTTTATTAGCAGCCAGTGCTTTAAAAGAGGTTTGTTTTTTTTTTTCACACCATCAAGGCCACTTTCTCAACTTATTGACAGCTTTATGAGTGTAGCTGGATAAAGAACAGTTTCCTGTGTCCAAAGCGGTCTTGCATTCCATGGGGCAAAAGCTCGGACTTTTAATTAGGATATAAGAGCCTTCCTTTCTCTCCCTGCATTCTCTGGGGGCATGGAGCAGTTACACTTGCATTTAGATAGTTAATCACTTTTCCAGACTTCGGTCGCTGAAATTAGGGAGGTCTTCAGGGCCCATGTTTACCTGGATCTGGGCCAGCCCAAGATGGTATTTATTTCTGCACATCTGCAGTTTGTATACGTGCGCACATGGTTTTGGCTTTCTAATTAATTGAAGGTATTTTGCCTACTGCAAAAATTGTCAAATGAGTTCTGTTTAGAATCTTCTCTGAGCGAGCCCCGTATTGGATATTTTTCACAAGAGAATGAAATACGCCCTAGACTTTTCCTGGATGTGTTTTGTCTCTGCATTGAGTACCTGGCAAATTCTCCTCATTCCTTTCTCTCTTTTGTCCTGACCTCAGTATCCAGCAGATTTATAAGAGTTTTAAGGTTTTATGTTCCTGTTAAATTTTTCCTTATTGTTATAATCCTACCCAGCAAATTCTCTTTTCAACATGGTGTTAAGGCTTTGATTATGAAAATGAGACACCAAAGAAAGAATGAATACTTGGGGGCTCACAGTGGTAGCCGGGGTGATATATTTTGCTAGTATTTGATGTCTTTTGAAGAAAGCGTTTACTTTTGGAATATTCTAGCTGGTTGTCTTTGGTCCCTTGCTCCGTCTTCACAGACACACATTGTCAGCAGTCACCGTGAATGGACTTCTGCCAAGGGTGTGGAGAAACTTGGTCTCCAGGGTCTTGCTTGATGGTGTGACTCCAATAACGGCAATACTAGGACCACCTGAAACCTATTCACTGATTTAAGTAACCTGCAGGCTGTGGATCGGAAGATGCTCTTCAGGGAATTTTTCTGAATTGCCCCCCCCACCCCTCCTTTTTTTAAATTTTGTAACCATGTCAAGAAGACCTGTTTCTTCTTTTTTTTAACCACAGGCTCTTTTTATTTAGTTTTATTTATTTTTAGTTGTGCAGGGTCTTCGTTGGTGTCTGTGGGCTTTCCTCTAGTTGCAATGAGCAGGGACTACTCTCCAGTTGTGCTGTGCAGTCTTCCCATTGCAGTGTCTTTTCTTGTTGTAGAGAGCAAGCTTCAGTAGTTACTGCATGTGGGCTCAGTAGTTGTGGGTCCCTGGCTCTAGGGCGCAGTTGCCATAGTTGGCGGCACATGGGCTTAGCTGCTCGGCATCATATGGGATCTTCCCAGACCAGGGATTGAACCTGTGTCTCCTGCATTGGCAGGAGGATTCTTTACCACTGAGCCCCCAGGGAGGCCCAAGAAGAAAGTTAAGAGTTTTGTTTTATTCAGCAGGAATTCTTAGAACTTCAAGCCCAGGAGGCAGCAACTCAGGTAGCCATGAGAAATTGCTCTGAGGAGGTGTGCCTGGAGCCAGAGTGAGGAACTCCGCCCATGGCAAAGGTCATGAGGAAGAAGGCTTGGCATACGCAAAGGCGTGATCGAGCCTCAGGAAACCCCCTGTTCCCAAGCATCTACCCCCAAACCAGAGTCTGTTTTATGCTGTCACCTACACCTCTGACTTTACGGGGGGCTCTCCCTCATAACCATTTCTCTTGGAGAAGGAGTTAACATGCAGCTTCAAGCAATAAAAATTCCTGGGCATGACAAGAGTGTTTCAGCTTACGGACTCCTCTGAAGGTTATCTAGCCCACCTGTATAGGTTCGTCCGGCCACATGTGATTGTTTACAGCCTCCCAACCTGAGAGGCACGAGATGTTTTAGACTTACTAAAGGCAAATTCTTTTGGGGAGTTGGAAATTATTAGTATAGTGGGTTGGTTAGGAATTATATTGGTGAAGGGTTTTTCATTTGTTGTGTCAATAATTGCTGCTAATTCCCTGTCCTGGGTGTGACAAGGGTGTCTCAGGTCAAACCTCTCTGCTGACAGACTAGCTTGCGTGACAGGATTATCCATACTCCTGCCACTAGCACATGATTGTTTACTACCTCTCAACCATAAACAGCACAGAGAGTTTTGGAGCATTTTAAAGTCTTAATTAGCATAGGGCTTTTCTCATTGTCGAGTCAGTGATTGCCGCCAGGCCTCCATATCCTTAGGCACCTGGGAATATATTGATCAATGTATTTGGAATATAGAAAATGAAATATAGTAGTTGAAGGTTAGCAATACTAGACTTTTTGAGTTAATG
>SJYQ01095298.1:1503889-1542247 GCA_006410935.1 Redunca redunca | reverse complement strand
TTAATTAGGTCCCATCTGTTTAGCTTTGCTTTTATTTCCATTACTCTGGGAGGTGGGTCATACAGGATCTTGCTGTGATTTATGTCAGAGAGTGTTTTGCCTATGTTTTCCTCTAGCACTTTTATAGTTTCTGGTCTTACATTTAGATCTTTAATCCATTTTGAGTTTATTTTTGTGTATGGTGTTAGAAAGTGTTCTAATTTCATTCTTTTACAGGTGGGTGACCAGTTTTCCCAGCACCACTTGTTAAAAAGATTGTCTTTTTCCCCATTATATATTTTTGCCTCCTTGTCAAAGATAAGGTGTGTGGATTTATCTCTGGGATTTCTATTTTGTTCCATTGGTCTATATTTCTGTCTTTGTGCCAGTAACATACTGTCTTGATAGCTGTAGCTTTGTAGTATAGTCTGAAGTCAGGCAGATTGATTCCTCCAGTTTCATTCTTCTTTCTCAAGGTTGCTGTGGGTATTCGAGGTTTTTTGTATTTCCATACAAATTATGAAATTATCTGTTACTAGTTCTGTGAAAAATACCATTGGTGGCTTGATAGGGATTGCATTGAATCTTTAGATTGCTTTGGGTAGTATACTCATTTTTAATATATTGATTCCTCTGATTTATGAATGTTGTATATTTTCCCATCTATTTGTGTCATCTTTGATTTCTTTCATCAATGTTTTATAGTTTTCTATATATAGGTCTTCTGTTTCTTTAGGTGGATTTATTCCTAAGCATTTTATTCTTTTCATTGCAATGGTGAATGGGATTGTTTCCTTAATTTCTCATTCTGTTTTCTCATAGTTAGTGTATAGGAATGCAAGGGATTTCTCTGTGTTAATTTTATATCCTGAAACTTTGCTGTATTCATTGATTAGCTCTAGTAGTGTTCTGGTGGTGTATTTAGGGTTTTCTATGTAGAGGATCAAGTCATCTGCAAACAGTGAGAGTTTTACTTCTTTGTTTCCAATCTGGATTCCTTTTATTCCTTTTTCTTTTCTTATTGCTGTGGCTAAAACTTCCAAAACTATGTTGAATGGTAGGGGCGAGAGTGGGCACTCTTGTCTTGTTCCTGACTTTAGGGGAAATGCTTTCAATTTTTTGCCATTGAGGGTAATGTTTACTATGAGTTTATCATATATGCCTTTCATTATGTTGAGGTATGTTCCTTCTATGCCTGCTTTCTGGACAGTTTTTTAATCATAAGTGGGTGTTGAATTTTGTCAAAGGCTTTCTCTACATCAATTGAGATAATCATATGGCTCTTATCTTTCAATTTGTTAACATGGTGTATCACATTGATTGATTTGTGAATATTGAAGATTCCTTGCATCCCTGAGATAAAGCCCACTTGGTCATGATGTATGTATGATCCAAGCCCACTTGGATATATGATCTTTTTAATATGTTGTTGGATTCTGTTTGCTAGAATTTTGTTGAGAATTTTTGCCTCTATGTCCATCAGTGATATTTGGCATTTCTATTCATTAGTGTGTTATTTCCCCAGGCATTTCTTTAAGAATTTCTTTACAATGTGGGAGACCTGGGTTCGATCCCTGGGTCAGGAAGATCCCCTGGAGAAGGAAATGGCAACCCATTCCAGTATTCTTGCCTGGAGAATCCCATGGACAGAGGAACCTGGTGGGCTACAGTTGATGGGGTTGCAAAGAGTTCGACATGACTGAGTGACTTTACTTTTTCTTTAAAAGTAGCACACTGGGGAGGGGGGCGAGGTGGTGGTGGAGATTATGGTAAAATCACAACTACTTGGCTCACTAGTTATTCAGGCTATTTATCTTCAAGTCCTGCTCAGAAACTCCTCCTGAAATGAACCTTGTTTGGTTCTACTTCATCTTACACTGTCTTTTCACACCCACAGCCCTGTACTTTATTCATCCCATAAGTATTTATGGAGCACCTGCTGTATGCTAGGTACCAACACTGAGACAGTTCTGAGCTCTGCTCCTAGGGAGTTTGGAATCTACTGAGGAAAACATGAAAATCAAAGTGAAAGCAAATATGATGTTGATGAATGTGATAAATGATTGACACCTGAGATAAATGTGTTGTGGGGAAGAACCCAGAGGAAGGTACTGCATATAGACAGGTTAATTGGGGGAAGGTCCTCATAGCTCAGTTGGTAAAGAATCTACCTGCAATGCAGGAGACCCCAGTTTGATTTCTGGGTTGGGAAGATTCACTGGAGAAGGAATAGGCTACCCACTCCAGCATTCTTGGGCTTCCCTTGTGGCTCAGCTGGTAAAGAATCTGCCTGCAATTGGGAGTCCTGGGTTCGATCCCTTGGTTGGGAAGATTCCCTGGAGAAGGCTACCCACTCTAATATTCTGGCCTGGAGAATTCCATGGACTAAGTCCATGGGGTTGCAAAGAGTTGGACACAACTGAGCAACTTTCACTTCACTTCACTGCACTTCCATGAAGACACAAGGGTGAGGGAGGGAAAGCCAAGCTGAGCGGGTCGCATGCACAGCCAGCTGCCAGGCTCCAAAGATGTGCTTTGATGATGTTGTTCAGCTGCTGAGTAGTGTCCAAATCTTTGAGATCCCATGGATTGCAACATGCCAGACTCCTCTGTCCTTCACTATCTCCTGAAATTTGCTCAAATTCATGTCCAATGAGTTGGTGATGCCATCCAACCATCTCATCCTCTGTTGCTCCCTTCTCCTCCTGCCCTCAATCTTTGCCAGTATCAGAGTCTTTTCCAATGAGTGGACTCTTAGCACCAGGTGGCCAAAGTATTGGAGCTTCAGCTTCAGCAACAGTCCTTCCATTGAATATTCAGGACTGATTTCCTTTAGGATGGACTGGTTGGATCTTCTTGCAGTCCAAGGGACTCTTTAGAGTTTTATTCAGCCTCACAGTTCAAAAGCATCAATTCTTTGGTGTTCAGCCTTCTTTATGGACCAACTCTCACATCCATACATGATTACTAGAAAAACCATAGCTTGGTATATGGAGTTTATTTAAGATGAAGACATTTCACTTAATAAAAACAAAAATAGTGAACACATAACCTTTTTTAAAAACTTTTTAATTTTATATTTGAGTAGAATTGACCAACAATGCTGTGATAGTTTCAGGTGTACAGAAACTGATTTAGTTATATATATATGCCCATTCTTTTACATATTATTTTCCCATTTTGGTTGTTATTACATAATATTGAGCAGTTTCCTGTGCTATACTTCCCTTGTGGCTCAGCTGGTAAAGAATCCTTCTGCAATGAGGGAGACCTGGGTTCAATCCCTGGGTTGAGAACATCCCCTGGAGAAGGGAAAGGTTACCCACTCCAGTATTCTGGTCTAGAGAATTCCATGGACTGTATAGTCCATGGGGTCGCAAAGAGTCAGACACAACTGAGAGACTTTCACTTCACTCCCTGTGCTATACAGTAGGTCATTATCAATTATCTATTTTAAATATAACAGCATGTACATGTCAGTTGCAAGCTCTTGAACTTTCCACCTCCAGTTTTTCCCCTATCCCTGATAATCAAAAGTTCATTCTGTAATGGGGGAGGTAAGAAAAAAAAAGAAAAAAATACAAAATTAGATATAAGAGGGAATATATGTTTAGAATGAGAGAGAAAGCACGACAAAATTGTAAATTTTAAAATGCTGAGAAAAATAATGAAAACTGGGAAAATAACATATTTTATTAATTTACTGCCAACACACTTCTATAAAAGATTTCCCCTGATGTTAGCAGAATTCAACCTTTGGTTCACCTCTTCACAGAACAATAATTTTGTTATATCACTTCCTATTGACAGAATAGAAAGATAATTTAGTTTATCCTCCAGCATGGTTAATGGAAATTTTATTTATTATTAAGAGTCTAAAAGTTTCTTTCATCTTTACAATTTACTGGTGGTCTTATATAAGTTTCTAAGTTTGTTTATCAAATCTGAGAAAACCTATCAAGGTTATGTCATGTATTATGAGCCATATGATTTTGACACGGCATATCAGATTTTCTTGTGTGGTTACTAATATAAATACTCTTTGGATGGATGACTAATTATTCAGCTTTTCTTTGATGGCTTTAGGTCATGATGCTAGAACAGTGGGCACAGAGATAGTAGTAGTATTGATATTTCTGGAAGTCATTCTTATTTGGGAGCCATAAACAATAACTTACCTCTATGTGGAAGTGACTACAAACCATGCACATGTATCTAACTAAACTCCAGGTGTAATCCCAGCTTAACTTCTCCTTGGCTCAATGCCTAAATCCACCTGAAACCAAAGGAAGTGTGATGGAGGAGAAGCAGGGCGGAGTGTCAACAGTCTTAACCAATTGTGGTTACAGCATCTTACTTTTGCAAAATTTTTCAAAGCATATGGCCAATGGGCATACTATCAGGGCTCTTTCCAAGTCTTGGCAGAGGTTGGTGCAAATGAGGGACCACAAAACAAACCTTATCCGCCTCAGAGAACATCTGCTGCAAGGTGGCCAAGGTGAAGACAGGCTGAAGGGACCCTGCCTGGAGACATAGGCACCTCAGTGGGGCTCCGACCTAAGGTGGGTCCCTGAGAATGAAAACAAAGGCGTATCTGATTTTTATATCGTTTACTTTTTTAATTAAAATCTTTTTATTGAATTATAGTAGATTTACAATGTTGTGTTTCAGGTGTATAGCATAGCAATTCAGATATATATTAATATTATATAGTTAATCCTTAATATAATATATTGGTTGATAATATACTTAATTATTAATACAATATGTTAATTGATAATTATTAATTGTTGCTGTTTAGTCACTAAGTTCTGTTACCTTCTTTGAGACCCACCCCACAGACTGTAGCCCTCCAGGATCNATATATATAATTCTTTTTCAGATTCTTTTCCATTATAGGTTATTACAAGATGTTGAGTATAGTTCCCTGTGCTATATATAGTAGGTCCTTGTTGGTTATCTATTTTATGTATTATACTAAGGAGTTTGGAATTAACATATATACAGTCCTTTATAGCTCTCCTTTAATGGGGAACATAATTGATAGGTTTTGGTGATTTCTATTTAGGGGAGGGGGAAAAGTAGGAAAGATGGATTGTTCAACTTTCTGACTTGAGTAACTGGAGGAGATTGTCATTGAGACAGAAACATGATTAGGAGATAGACTTGTGAATGTGATTGAGTTGAGAAGGGCCCCGTGATAACTGAGTTGGCAACACTGGTCTGAAGAGAAACCTGGGAGATGGTGGGGGCAGCGATGGGATTGGGAGGTTGGTGGTGCTGACCATCAGTGGCGTGTTGGAGCTGGAGCCGAGCAGTGGCCACTGCTGCAGCCAGAACAGCCCATGAGTAGGGTCGAAAACCAGGTTAACAACCTTGGCAGGTCACTGCAAGCTCGGCTTGAGCCAAACCCTTCTCTTCCATGTGTATCGGCTTAGGTGTCTCACTCACAGTTTTCACCAGGCCTTCCATTCAGCTTAATTTGGCAGGTTTTGTGGTAAAAGTTCCTGGGCCCAAACTTTATAGGTCTTTAGTAGAATAGCTCTCTTAGTTCACAACCAAGTAACAAATCAGGACTTCTCCCCCGACCCCAACACACTTATATAATTTGTTTTAGTCACTGGGTTTTGTCCAACACTTTTAGGACTCCATAGACTATAGCCTACCAGACTCCTCTGTCCATGGGATTTCCTGGACAAGAAATAGACTGGGTTGCCATTTCCTTCTCCAGGGGATCGTCCTGATCCAGGGATTAAACCTGCATCTTCTGCACTGGCAGGCAGATTCTTTACTGCTGAGCCACCAGGGAAGCCTGTATATAAGTCCTAGCTGTTTCTTTTTATTATCTTTCTTCTGGTCATTGTTGTTAATCTTTTCTTCCTTACTCCTACTTTTTAAATTCCAGTTTTATTTCTGTAATCATTTAAAATATTCTTATTTATATCTAATAAAAACAACCTCTGAAGTCATTTTAAAAAGTAATTTGCATTTAAGTAGAATTTATTTTAACCACACCTTGAGTTTGAAAATATTTTATAATGCAATCATAATTTTTTATGTTATTTTCTTCCAGTTTTACTGAGGTATATTTGATGTACAGTGCTGTATATGTTTAAGGTGTATAGCCTAATAACTTGCCATACATACATTTTGCAAAATGATCACAATAGGTTTAGCTAATATTGTCATCTCACATAGTTACCATTTTTTTCTTGTGATGAGAGCTTTTAGGATTTACTCTCCTAGCAGTTTTCAAATGTACCATGCAGCATGGTCAGCCATAGTCGTCATATTGTCCATTACATCCTCTGCTCCTGTTGCTACTGCTTCTAAGTCGCTTTAGTCGTGTCCGACTCTGTGGTTCCCCCATCCCTAGGATTCTCCAGGCAAGAATTCTCCAATGCATGAAAGTGAAAAGTGAAAGTGAAGTTGCTCAGTCGTGTCCGACTCCTAGCGACCCCATGGACTGTAGCCTACCAAGCTCCTCCGTCCATGGGATTTTCCAGGCAAGAGTACTGGAGTGGGTTGCCATTGCCTTTTCCGATTACATCGCCAGTAGTTATTTATCTTACAATTGGAAATTTGTCCTTTGTGGCCGCCTTCATCCAACTCTCCTGTCTGAAGTCTTTTCAGATATAATTCTATTCTTTATTATATTGACTTATTCTCACTCATGGTGTCTTTTTCCTTGTATGGTTTGTCATTATATATTATTTTGGTTTTTATTCTAGACTTGTACTCATTGAAAATTCATCAGTAGGATAGTGAGAATTCTTTGAGGTCTAAGTTAAAGACAATTTCTTTGAAAAAAATTGTGCTTAATCCTGCCTGCAGGCATTATAAATTCATGGAATCATTTTAAATTAACTTCTTAGCTTATTATTTACTTTGCCTGTTTTTATAATAATCCTACAACATAAATGTGGACCTCAAATCCATATAAAAGCCAGCTCATAGTTGCAAATTATGAAGAAAGATTTTTGTTTTCATTTCGCCCAGAGATAAGGAAATGATAGGAAATTCTCTTTGGTATCTGCTTTAGTGGGTATATTTCAGTATTTCTGTTCACCCCCCACACCAGTTCTCTCTCTCACTGAAGATGTCTTCTATTCACAGGAATTTTTGTATGTAATTCTTCACTTTGTCTGGCAAGGGGCATTTTCTGGGAAGGAACATTCCTAGATGCTGTTTCCTTTCCCTGGGCTGTTGTTAAAAGCGAGTATTTTGGTAATAGAGTAATATGGGTGCCCTTTGGGTAGTCAACAGCTTCAAAGCTCACGTTGCCGGTTTCGTGCATTTGCTCTATAATTGGCCTCTGAGGATTTTCCTTATTTTCTTGTGAGCTCAGGCACACATGTTAAATAATCATTTTTTGATATTTTGTTGCTAGATGGTTGTTCAGGTTATTGCTGGAACTGGAAGCCAACCATGACTTTCTTAAACAGTTCCCAGCCCTGTAACACAGTTTCTAATTTGCCTTTCTTTTCTCTTGTTGACAAGAGAATGGTGTGTCTTTACTATATTCTCAAATTATGCAGCCTGTCTATATGGAACCTACTTCCTTCATAGCAATTCCCTAGAGATTATTTCCCTAGAGAATATTCAGGACTGGTTTGATCTCTTTGCAGTCTAAGGTCAATAGTCTTCTCCAACACCACAGTTCAAAAGCATTAATTTTTCAGTGCTCAGCTTTCTTTATGGTCCAACTCTCACATCCATACATGACTACTGGAAAAACCATAGCTTTGACTATATGGACCTTTGTTGGCAAAGTAATGTCTCTGCTTTTTATTATGCTGCCTAGGTTTGTCATAGCTTTTCTTCCAAGGAGCAAGCATCTTTTAATTTCATGGCTGCAGTCACCATTTGGTTTGCTTAGGTATTGAATATAGCTTCAAAATAAATGATCCAGACTTCTGGTTTCAGTTCCAAAATTTAAAGAGCTTGGAGGTCATCATTCTTATCCTTATAACAGGAAAAGAGCTGAAACACTGAAAATCATGCTTTTTTTCAGGCCCATTAGAGAATTGAGGTCTCAGGGCAGATTGCTACTCTTGAATCTGGAAGGAATGGTGAATCCAGAGCTAACATCTGTTTCCATAGAGCAGGAGTCACTGGAGCCTTAAACTGGTAGAAACAATGACATGGTAGTTTTGATGATTTGCTGGAGACAATGTAGAATAGCATGAAGTGGAACCTCCTAGAGCCTGCAGTCCAGCATGTCCTCCTCCACAATTATTGATTTTACTTCTAGGGACCCCACCAGGTGCTCATCATGAAGAGCTAAGAAAGATCCCTTGGTGACCAGTAGAGGGAGGGAAAAGCAAATGTTGGAAGATGCCCAAAGCAAACTTTGGAAGATGCCCAAAGCTGCCTCTATAACAAAGACCTACTATCCAAGGGGAAAGATGTCACCAGAACCTTATAAAACCTAGGTTAAAGGCATTAACACACTCCCACCCCCACTAGTCTTTCTGTCTCACCTAAGAGGGAAAGGAAAATACTAAGAAACATTTGTGAAAGTCACAACCCAGGGACAGGCCACTGAAAGACAGATTTAATTGTAACAGTATAGAATGCTTTTGTTCCCCCACATCTGATCACCACGTCAGTAGTGGCTCTAGTATAGTAACAATGTATTAAAACTGAAAGAGCTGCAAGATACAAACTTTATTTAAGGAGGAGTGCTTAGGGAAACCTTAGGACAACAGTGGGGTATTCATCTATTAGAGTGACTAAAGCCCAAAGCACTGACAATACCGAATTCTGGAAAGGACACAGAGAAACTGGAAATGTAGAATGATAGAGGCTACTTTGGAAGACAGTTTGGCAGTTTCTTACAAACTTACAGTTTTACCAAATAATCCAGCATTGCATGAAAATGTTTATGGCAGTTTTTTAAAAATAATCTATAAAAACTAGAAGCAGTTAAGATGTCCTTCAGTATGGATAAAGAAACTGAAGGTCATCCATACAGCAAAATGTTATTTAGTGTATTTACTGAATAATTAAACAAAATGACCCATCATTTTCTATTTTTCCCATTAAATAGAAATGCCTTATTTAGCTGTAAGAACACATTGAGGAATCTTAATGATACATTGCTGTGTGGAAACAAGTCAGTCTGGAAAGATTACATATTGTATGATTTTTAGCTACATGTCACACTAGAAAATGAAAAGCTACAGAGTGTTTGCCAGATGTTTAGGGGGAAGTGAGGAAGGTTGAATAGGTGAATCACAAGAAATATTTTTTTAGGGTGGTGAACTATTTTGAATGATCCTGTAATGGGGAATACAAGACATTATGCATTTGTCAAAACCATAGACTGTTATAGTACAGAATGAATATTCATGTACGCAAAAGAAAGAATAATTCAACCAGAGGAAAAGGTGTTGCTTTAAGTAACTCTGGAAGTGAGTGGAGTCTGCAAACATGAAGGCAAAAGGAACTGCACGTAAGTACTATATCCTAAATGCTAAAGTTCTTTTCCATGAAGGTATGATTGAACAATCCTGATACTGTATACATATGCATATACTGGAACTGAGCAATAAAGTGGATGAATGGAAGGTGGGAGGAGTCAAGCTTCTTACTGTGAGAGTCATATTTTACAGATAAGCAAGGGAAGGGGGCTAGAATAATCCATATGGTAATGGGTTGTTTGGAGACATCGCTATGAACTCATGGTCAGTCTAACCTAGACCCAGATATTTACATATAGAAATATTTATAAATATATGTATACATATGTGTTAGTAAACACACTCATATTTACTTTAGTGAAAGTTGTTCAGTCATGTCTGACTCTTTGTGACCCCATGGACTATACTGTCCATGGAATTCTCTAGGCCAGAATACTGGCATGGGTAGCCGTTCCCTTCTCCAGGGGATCTTCCCAATCCAGGGATTGAACTGGGATCTCCTGCATTGCAGGCACATTTTTTCTTTTACTAACTGAGCTATCAGGGAAGCTCTGTTTATAAATATGTGTATACGTATGTGTTAGTAAACACACTCATATTTCCTTGACTTGTCAGCTCAAAGAGCCAAGAAGCAGTGACATCTCAGTATCTATGAATACACTTCTCACTCAGATTTTGGTTTCTAATACCATTTCCAAAAAAGGGGGCATTGGAGAAATAGTGGATTCTAGGATTTGGGCAGAAGATATACAAAGATGGGCCTGGAGCATCTTATAGTGTCACAAAGTTAGGAAGAACTCAAAAAATACAAAAATAAAACCACAGCCCATCCACATTATGTTGAAGGACACAGTAGTTAAGTGAAAGAGCTACTATGCCCCAAACTGGAACAATGCAAGCCACAAAATAAAGTGAATTATAACCCAAAGTACAAAATAAGCGTCCATCATGACAGGTACACACTGTTATATTTTAAATGGATAACCAACCAGGACCTACTATATAGCACAGGGAACTCTGCTCAGTGTCATGTGGCAGCCTGAATGGGAGAGGAGTTTGGGGTAGAGTGGATACATGTGTATGTATGAAAGTCTCTTTGCTGTGTACCTGAAACTATCACAGTGTTGTTAATTGGCTATATTCTAATATAAAACAAAAGGTTAAAAAAAAGCAGCCACGAATCCATAGTGATATAAAGAAATGATTGATTGATGGAGAGGAAGAGACAAAACCCGCATGCAGAGATATTCCAAAAACTAGTACGGATATTCTGCTTTCATAAGCCCCTAGTCCTGAATATAGATTGTGCACAAGGCAATGTGGAAAGCAGGGAAACCAACTTTACGCTACAAAAGTGTGGCAAGCATGACCTCAGCGCATGATCAAAGCCAGCATCCACGGTGATGTCATGCTGATGGTATTTACCCTTGCTGTGATGAGACTGGCGCTTTATTCTGTGATCTTCCTCCCTGGAACACCTAACTGCAGTCTAGTAGAATAACAGCAAACAAGTTGCAATAACGGGACATTCTACAAAATACCAGTCAGAGCTCCTCAAAACTGTTCCCATCCTCAGAAACAAGAGAAGCCTCAGAAACCATCACAGTCGAAAGTTACCTAAAGAGGGACTTCCCCGGTGGTCCAGTGGTTAAGACTTTGCCTTCCAATGCAAGGGGTGCAAAGGTTCGATCCCTGGTTGGGGAACTGAGATACCACATGCCTCACAGCCAAAAAGCCAAAAACATAAAACAGAGGCAATATTGTAATAAATTCAATAAAGACTTTAAAAAGGGTCCACATCTGAAAAAATAAAAGTTGTCTAAAGAGACAGGACAGCTACAGGTGATGTCATATGCTGAGTGGAATCCCAGAAAAGGACATTAGCTAGAGACTAAGATGCTTTTGAACTGTGGTGTTGGAGAAGACTCTTGAGAGTCCCTTGGACTGCAAGGAGATCCAACCAGTCCATTCTGAAGGAGATCAGCCCTGGGATTTCTTTGGAGGGAATGATGCTAAAGCTGAAACTCCAGTACTTTGGCTACCTCATGTGAAGAGTTGACTCATTGGAAAAGACTCTGATGCTGGGAGGGATTGGGGGCAGGAGGAGAAGGGGACGACAGAGGATGAGATGGCTGGATGGCATCACTGACTCGGTGGACGTGAGTCTGAGTGAACTCCAGGAGTTGGTGATGGACAGGGAGGCCTGGTGTGCTGAGATTCATGGGGTCACAAAGAGTCGGACACAACTGAGTGACTGAACTGAACTGAACTGAAGCCAGTCTAAGTAAGAATGCATCAAGACTGGTTGATTAATTCTAACAATGTACCATATTGATGTAAGATGATTTATGGGAACTGCCTATACTATTTTCTCAGTTCTGTATATCTACAAGAACTCTGAAATATACAGTGTATTTTTTTTTAATTACCCCCAGAAGCTGGAAGGCAGTATCTTATAACCAGTCATGTTCATGAAAAATCAAATTGTTGCTCCTTTGAGGAGATAAGATTTTTTTCCCCTCCTCTGGAATCTTTCAGGCTTTATTTAT
This sequence comes from Redunca redunca, assembly GCA_006410935.1. NCBI lineage: Eukaryota > Metazoa > Chordata > Mammalia > Artiodactyla > Bovidae > Redunca > Redunca redunca. Next base: position 1,530,294 of record SJYQ01095298.1, on the reverse strand, counting down.
TTTGTTAAATCCAGACTGTTCTTAAGTTTCATGACAATCTTTTAGATGTGGTCTTCTGTCATTTATCTTGATTATCACACTATAGCCTTTTTATTCTGAAGAATATTTTTTCACGTCTGAGCTTTTTTCATTTTGTATTTGTTACTTTTCTCTGCATTCTCTGATTTCCTTTTTAGTGACTTCCATCAGTAAGATGCTGGACCACACGGAACTGACTTGTGACTGTTTTCTTTATTCTGTCTGCCTTTATCAGGTGGCTCAGATGGTAAAGCGTCTGCCTACAATGCGGGAGATTGGGGTTCAATCCCTGGGCCGGGAGGATCTCCTGGAGAAGGAAATGGCAACCCACTCTGGTATTCTTGCCTGGAAAACCCCATGGACAGAGGAGCCTGGTGGACTACAGTCCATGAGGTCTGAAAGAGACGGACACGACTGAGTGACTTCACATTCACTTTGACTTTATCCTACTCTATCTTCCAATCCTTCTATTGATGCTTTTTATTTTGGCAATGTTATTCTTAATTTCTAAGAACTCATATTTTCTGATTACCTTACTTCTCAACATCCTATTTCCTAATAGATAATTTTCCTCTCAAATTTGAGGTTAAAAAAATGTCTATCTTATTTGTCATCTTTTTACTCATCTGATTCATTGGTTGCTATTTTTTCTTGCTTATCTTTTTTATCATATCTGTTGTAATTCTTGGTTGTCTCTTTACATTTAAGGATGAAGACCATGTTGATGATTGTTAGAGCTGATGTGAGATTCTTGTGTACTTTTGCAGGCTCTGAGAAGAAGCAGGCTGGCGTCCCTTCAAAGTGCCTTAGAAGGGAGATGGCTACCTGTGAGATTAAGGTCATTCAGAAGGGTTATACTCTGTACCAGGAACACCCAGTAATGCAAACTCTTTCTTGGCAATTTGCTTTACTTATTTGCAGGAGAGACATATATTTTTTACTGTAGGAGGAAAGGTTTCCCAGGTTCGGGGTGAGGGTGGGGCAAGTGGCACTGCTCATCTTGCTTAATCCTCCCGGTCATCCCTGTCTCTCCTTGTGTCCCACTCCAGCATCTGTACCTGCCCCCTCCACACTGGGAGCCTGCCATGCATCTCTCTGTTGATTGGGCTCTCCCTTACCTCAAAGCTTTTTCCTTAGCACAGTCCCATCTGTTTCTGACATCCGAAACCATCCTGGACATCCCTTGATAACTGCCATTTCCCTTCTCTCTCTGGTTGAGAATTTATTTTCTTGGAGTATAATTCTACCCACATTTCCCTGAGCTTTGAGAGAGAACAGGAAGAAGAGGCATGTAACAGATCTGCTCCTCTGAAATGAAAACATCAAGTCACTTTTTAAATAGGAAGACTTTATAAATAACATGCTCACATCACAAAATAGTACATCTGCTAATTTAAGTCATCTTCATTATCTGATTCATAAATAGATGGGAAATCATTTGAGGACTGCATTTGTGATTCTTAGCTACCTCATTGTAGAAATCATTTCATGTAATTGTTCTTCTCTATAAATACACAAGAAGACCAGGGCTCTGAGCGGAGAGCCCTTGACTGACTCAGGTCTTTGGATTTTGGAATGAGATGGGTCCAGTTTGGGTTCTGGTGTTCTCACAGGCTGGGAGGTTCTGAGCAGGTACTGAATTTCTCTAAGACCCAGTTATCTCATCTATGAAATGAGAAAACAGAACCTGCGTCGTGGAGTTGATGTGAGGATAGAATCAGATTATACAGCACTCAGCACAGGGCTATAAGTGATCTAGCCTAATAAATATTGCTATTATCATTGATGATGATTATCATCTAGGTTGACACTACTTCCATACCCAGTAAACATTTGTTTCTGTGGTTAATTAATAATGATCACATAATTTAACATCCTTTCTTTTTTGCCAAAATTGATTGTTTTATTAACAATATCTTTTTTTAAATTGGACTATTGTTGCCTTACAATATTGTGTTAGTTTCTGCTATACAGCGAAGGGAACCAGCCATACATACACATACTAATTTGATATCCTTTCACTTTGTCACATGATAAGTGATGCAAGTTGTGAAAGGGAAGGGAGAAAGGAGTTTAACTTTGTTAGGAAGAAGGTTCAAGAGGGGAAATAAGTGCTGCAATGAGAAAAAAAAGTATATATATATATAAAACCCAAAATATGAGAAGTAGAGGGCCCATCAGCAGCACTTGTGATCCACATGTGTTTTACCTCAGTTGGTTTATAAATGACTTTTGTCAATGATGGTTATAAAGAAAAACTTTGAAATGTTTGACTCCAGCAGAATCTGGTCCCCTAGAAGGGACCAGACTGAAGCAGAAACACTGGTTTTTGAAGTTGTTGGATAGGAGGAAGAGAAATATCAGGAGGCATTTTACTTTTCATTATGTGTTTCAATAATAGCGCAATTATACAGTCTTCTGAGCACAGAAAACAAAACACACACAACTTCTGTGTGGGAAACAAAACAAGCTTTTGAAAGCATCCAAGGGGATGGGAGATGAAGCCATCAGAGCTGGGGTAGTGAATGGGGTCTTGGGAAAGGTTATATTTAACTCCAATATCCAAACCCCAAGATTAATTCCATGGTTCTGATTCAGGGGAGTGGGAGTGCTGTGGGAAAGAGCAGGTTCCCTTTGCTCAGCGCGGTATTAATTTTAAAGGCTCTCTCCGTTGAGTGTGCACTTTTCTCATTTGTTTGACCAACACTGTCAGGGAGCAAGCAGACTCCTCCTGGCATATATTTTCCCACTTACCAGGGTCCCTGTTTACCCTGATCACACACTGTCCTGCATGAGCTGCTCTGTCTGTTAACCCCACATGGCTGCTAATTAGCAGGTCACTTGCAGGTTAGAGGTGTGCTAGTGTTGTGCTTCTCGGCTTGCTGTTGTGTTATTATAACAACTGTAAATGCCATATGCAGCTGCCATACGGGGTGTGCTCAGCAGGCTGCTTGCATAATTATAGGCATTAGCCAGAGATGGAGCCTGCCAGCTGACATTCAAGAGGCAATAATAACTTAATTTCCCTCACAACAAATTGGCTCTCTAATAGGGAATTTAGTTACACTCCGAACTCAGGGATGGCTTGAGAATTCCAGCAAGCACATTTCTGTCCAGTTATTAGCATCAGGGGTGGGGTAGGTGCAGATATACCAAACTCTGGCTCCTTGGCTGCCTAAAGATAAACCAAAGGTTGTATTCCACACTTTTAATATTTCCAAAGAAAGATGTATTATCAGAGAAGCCAACTGGCCTCAATGAAGGATTTGTCACAGTACGTAGTCTTAAGTGCGTCGTGAAAGGTTTTTGCACTTTTTGCCCACCTGGTGCCTCTTATTGAGCACTGTTCAGGAACCACTTTGCTTTGTCGTGGTGTTTGTAACTAAATCGACTAAAGATTTCATCTGGGGATAAATTCCCTGGGACTCAACTCAACTGGGTCTTTGCTCATGTTTTCCTTTAGCCCAAATATTTCTCCTCTCATTCTCCACCCATCAAACATCTGTGCAAAGCCATTCCCTCTGTGATAACTTTCTTGATCCTTCTACCTCCAGAGGGTATGGTTGCTTTCTTCTTATTGCTTTTCTAGCATTTGGTATAATAATTATAACTCTTTATCTCTCAGAAGTCTTTGTGCCCACACCTGTCTCAGAGTTGACTGAGAGCCCCTGGCAGCATCTGTTTTTGATTCATCTTGGTAACACCTAAAATGCCTNTTGTGCCCACACCTGTCTCAGAGTTGACTGAGAGCCCCTGGCAGCATCTGTTTTTGATCCATCTTGGTAACACCTAAAATGCCTTTTCCCCAGCAGGTGCCAGAAGCAGTTGTTAGATGGATTTAAAATATATTGAAAAAGCTAAATAGTCATTCTGTATTTTAAAATATGCATAGAACTTTAATCACAAGGACAAACAGACATTATAAAAGATTAATGCCTTGATTATTTAAAATAAAGCCTAGCTTTACACAGTATATGTAAACAGATTTGTCTCTATATACATATATTAAATAATATTTATATTTTGTATATATTTTGTACCTATATATTTATACATGTATGTCTTCATATACACATACATGATGATCTTTGCACCTATATCTGCATCTATTATTTTGCTGTTCTGTGCCATTTAACTGAGATTGCATCAAGCATTTACAGTAGTTCTGGCAACAAGTGTATATAATAAGGTTAAATAGTAATGGATCTGATTATAATTGTAGAAATAACAATTATAACTCTAAGATTATGGAAGAAGGTGTACCTACTGGTAAGTTTGAATTAAACATTCTATGAAATATATATATTTAAATAAATTAAAAATCTTGCCTTTTGAGTCTTTTACTAAAAAAAAAAAAAAAGAGATTACAAACTTTCCATGACCTGGAAGGACTTGATATTCTCTGAAATGATAAAAGAAAATTAAAAATTGTTATATGCATTTGGAATGTAGATTTGTATGAGATAATCTGGTGATAAATATTTATGTACCTAAAGTCCAGGAAGATATGCATACACAATAATACTGAATACATAGCAGGATTTGGGTTACTTTTGATTTATTTATTTTGCTAATCTGTATTTCCTAAAATGTTTATGAGTTCAGGAAAAAATGCTTATTAATGTGTAATTTTATTAAGATATTTTCAGAGGTTTATAACAGGAAGGATTTTGGCACCTCTAAATTCTCATTAAATAATGTCCACAAGTAGGTCTGGAAGTGCTGGGGGTTTTTATGCTTAAGAAGTAGGCGTAATTTATTTTGTATGAGTTAAGTGTTTAAGATAGATAATGTGCTTCTGGGTTCACAGGTGCAATGCAGGGGAGGCAGGAAATTAAGACATTTTGAGGTGAAGAACACCAGTCAGTGCTGGGGCTGAAACAATATTAAATTCAACATGCACTTAATTTAGTTATTTGTTTCTTTTGTGTTTATTTTGTAAGAAGTTCAAAGTAATTGGACTGGGCAGTGAAAAAGGAACAATTCGTTAAAACAACAACTTGCTGCTGTTGTTGTTCGGTTGCTAAGTCACATCCGACTCTTTGCGACCCCATTGACTGTAACCCATCAGGCTCCTCTGTCCATGGGATTTCCCTGCAAGAATACTGGAGTGGGTTGTTACTTCCTTCTCCAGGGTATCTTCCTGACCCAGGGATCAAACCTTTGCTTCTCCTACATTGTCAGGCAGGTTCTTTACCACTGAGCCACCAGGGAAGCCCCAAAGCTTGCTGATCTTGTACCAGATTCAACTGATATGCTATTTATATTGATAACACAGTCTCTCTCTCTCTTTAACTTTTTATGTTGGAGTAGAGTTGATTAACAATGTTGTTTTCTATATCTATGACTATTTCTGTTTTGTAAATAAGTTCATTGGTACCATTTTTCTAGATTCTACATATAAGCAATATCATACGACATTGGTCTTTGAGAGATTGCATTTTCTGAAGTTTATTTCTATGTGTTTTATTTATTTTGTTTCCGTAAATGAGTATTTTATTCTAAAGGGATGACAGTGGCATCAACCTCTGGGTGCCAGGAAGGTGGAAGACAGAAGGAATACAGCCAGACTGCTGGCTCAAGCTATCTATGTCCTACCTTGTGCATTAAGCCAAACTGTACTTTTCAGGGAAATTGTATTTCATGATTTAAATGACTTGAACACTGATATATGAGAGATGCAGTCTGATTCCTTTATGTGTTCATCCATTTGACAATTCATTTGGCCACTTATTGAGTGCCAACTCTATCCCCCAAAGTCAAAAGGGTTATGGATCACAGAGAGGGTCCAAGTTCGTGGAGACTGTTCTCAGACCCTCACGCATCTTGAGTTTATTGTTTTGGAGGTGAATCATGGGTCCACACAGCATTTTCTATGGCAGGCTGTTAGGCTGGGAACAACAATGAAATCAGTGCAGACAGATAGTAATGTGTGCTGGGCTGGGCCTTAGGGGCCGGATGAAGACTTGAGAAAGGAGCCTGGAGAAGCTGGGTAGGGGTCAGGCTGTAAATACGGTCTAATTTAGACAGTGTCCACCTTGTGTCTGGCACATTGCTTTACAAATGTTATTTTATTTAATCAGCATAACAGATAGGTATTATTCTAACCCGACATTAGCACATCAAGCGTCTACTTTTAATTCCAGCCAGGGCCAAGAAGCTTGGAAAACAGCAGCGATCGCAGCAGGCAGCCGCGCTGGGCATGAGAAGACCTCACAAAGGAAAATGTAGGTCCCAAGTCTGAACGGTCAGTTATGTTTCTAACAATTGCATATGGACTTCATTAACCAGCTAGCTAAATGGTCCTTATTTTAGCATCCCGCCAGCTGGAGGGGTTTCCAGGAGGAAATGTGAGAAGGGAAAAAGTCTAGGAATCTCAGGTTCCCCAGGGCCTTCTGGAATTCTAACAGATTAAGCAAGATAAGGTCCGCTCTGAACTCCCCTCTCTTCTTCCTGCACCCCTCTGTGCAGTCACCTCATGGATGAATAAGACCAGAGCACCTGTATCTGTCCAGGAGGGGCCGGAGCTGTTTTATTTGCATCCCTTTGGGCCTCCGAGGGTGCATTCCCCTTGGGAATGCAAGGCAGAAGCAGAAAGACTTCATTCAGCACCAGCTCTCTGTGGGAAACGTGTGTCTCTCTGACATGAGGGCTCTTTATTATATGTTTTCTATTACATCTTTAGCACAGCTTTGTGTTGGTTTTTCCCAAAGGTTAAATATAATGACAGGTAACCTAATCCTGAAGGTAACAGAATCATCTTCGAAGACACAAGGCTCTATTTAATTCTTGCCAAATGACAGAATATACCCAGACTTTGAACAGACCTCCACAGAACCCCAGAAAGTTTTTGTATCTTGCCGAGCTTGGAGCCAGATCATCCCTTTCTTTTCTTTCTCCCACTCCCAGGCTGGATCCGATTTCACACCCATCGATCCGTAAGAGGATAATGGTATCACCGTTCAAGACAGGCAACCATGGAGAATTGTTTTATGTGTTTCTGATACTCAAGAAGTTTCGGTGGCCTGGGCTACGTCTCACTTTTCAAGGAGAGTCAATTCCAGGGCAGAAGACAGTGTGGCAAAGAAAAAACAAATGGGCTTTGGAATCAGGTGGACATGGGTGGGAAGCACAGATCTGCCTCTTATTAGCAATGATCTTAGTGCTGGGGCCTCAGTTTCCTAACTAGTAAAATGATGATAAACCCATACCCATCTTATAGAAATTTTGCAGGGACAGAATTAAGGAAATATGTGAATATATATTTCAAGGACAAATCACTGTGTGAGTGTGTGTGGAGTGCATTATCTCACTTGGCCTCGTGTGTGTGTGTGTGTTTAAATGTTTATATTTTATGTATTTATTTTTGGCTGTGCTGGGTTGTTGCCGTGTGGGCTTTTCTGTAATTGTGTAGAGCAGGGCCTACTCTCTAGTTGCGGGCTTCTCGTTGTGGTGGCCTCCCTTGTAACTCCTGGGCTCTAGAGCCCAGGCTCAGTGGTTGTGGCTCGTGGGCTTAGTTGTTCCACAGCATGTGAGATCTTTCTGGACCAAGGATCGAGCCTGTTTCCTGCATTGGCAGGTGGATTCTTTAACACTGAGCCACCAGGTAAGCCATGTTTTTTTTGTGTGTGTTTTAATATTTATTTACTTGGCTTTGTTGAGTCTTAGTTATGGCACTTGGGATCTTTGTTCCATCATATTGGATCTTTCGTTACAGAACACAGACTCTTTAATAGTGGCGTGAGGGCTCAGTAACGGCGGTTTGCAGGCTTAGTTTCTCCACGGCAGGTGGGATCTTAGTTCCCAGACCAGGGATCAAACCCACATCCCCTGCATTGCAAGGCAAATTCTTAACCACTGGACCACCAGGGGAGTCCCTCACTTGGTCCCACTTTGAAAATCATTGGAAAATACTGCAGAGTGTGTGTGCCATGCTGTCCTCTGCACGGCCCATCGTTACAGAGCTTGATGTTGGGACAGTAACTGGCATTAATGTTGGGGGACACCCAGATTCTCGGCCTGGACCCTGTGTGTATTTGTGGAAAGCACTACCAAGGGCCTTTGATAGAGTGAGATGAGTATTGTTTTAGGTGCTGAGGATAAAAACATGTGCTCCCTGCTCCTTGGACCAGCAGGAGAGCCTGGGACCACTACAGGGCCTGAAGGATGCTCAAGTTTCAGGGAGTTCACAAAGAAGGTTTGCATCGATTCTGTCAGGGATAAGGAAGAATGAGGACAGGCATCTGAGAGAGAGTGATCCTTGAGCTGAGATCTGAGGCTGAGTAGGTGTTTTTTGAGGTGGTTCAGTGGTAAAGAATCTGCCTGCCAATATAGGAGACACAAGAGACATGGGTTCGATCCCTGGGTTGGGAAAATCCCCTGGAGTATATACTTTTAATTGAAGGATAGTTGCTGTACAATACTGTTTAAGTGGCAAGTGTACAGTATAGTGATTCATCCTTTTCAAAGGTTATACTCCATTTACAGTTATTATAAAATATTAAGCATATTCTCCATGTTGTCCAATATATCCCTGTAGCTTATTTTATACCTAATAGTTTGTGCCTGTTAATCCCTGACCCTTAGACTGCCCTCCCTCCCCACTCTCCACGCTGGTAGCCACTAGTTTGTTCTCTCTGTCTGTGAGTCTGCTTCTTTTTCATTATGTTCACTAGTCTGTTGTATTTTTTAGATTCCACATATAAATGACATCACACAGTATTTGTCTTTCTCTGTCTCCCCTCCAAGTCCATTCCTCCTTTAGAAAACACCTGTGTGTGCATACTCAGTCATGTCCGACTCTTCACAACCTCATAGATTGTATCCCACCAGGCTCCTCTGTCCATGGGATTCTCCAGGCAAGAACGCTGGAGTGGGTTTCCATGTCCTCCTCCAAAGGATCTTCCTGACCCAGGTATCAAACCCACGTCTCCTGCACTCTTGCACTGGCAGGCAGATTCTTTACCACTGAGTCTCCAGGGAAAAGGGTAGATTAAGAAATGGTTAAAAGTTCAGTGGTGGAGCATAGAACTGGGAGAGTAGACAGAGAGGGATAAAGAGATGACTGGGCCCAGGTTCTGCACAATAAAGCCATAATGAGATACCACTGCATACATATCAGAATGGCTAACACAGAACACTGACAACATTGCAGCCTGGTTAGTGTATAGAGGAACTCTCTCTCATGCATCATGGGTGAGAATGTAAAGCGGTATTGCCACTCTGGCAAAGGGTTGAGCTGTTTCTTGTAAAACTAAACAGAATGATCATCCAACCCAGTGATTACACTCTTGGGCATTTATCCCAGAAAAATGACAACTGATGTTTATGTACAAAATGATGCGCATTGAAAGATTGTAGCAGTTTTATTTGTAGTATTCCCAAAATGGAGATGACCCAGATGTCCTTCAGCAGGTGAATGATTAAATTGTGGTCCATCCATACCATGAAATATAACACTGCTTGGCAGGAAAAAGGAGAGACTATTGACGCACAAACCATGAGTGTCTGGGGCTTGATGCTTAGCGAGAAGAGCAAAAAGATTACCGCCTGTATGGTTTTTAGTATCTTGATCGTGATGACGTCCCGTAGCTTTGCAAATGCTATCTTTAGGGGAAACTGGGTGAAGAGTAAAAGAGATCCCTTTTCACTATTTCTTATAGCTTTATGTGAGTCTTTAATAATATGAAATTAAAATTTAGTGAAAACCAACAAAACAACAACAAAGTCATACCACTCAGAATTCTACAAGTTTTAAAACATTTTATTATTATTATTTTTAATTTTGCTGTGCTGAGTCTGTTTTGCAACATACAGGGTCTTCACTGTGGCATGCTGGGTCTGTAGCTGCGGCATGTGAACTCTTAGGTGTGGCACGTGGGATCTATTCCCTGACCAGGGATTGAAGCCAGTCCCCCCTGCACTGGGAGTACGGGGTCTTAACCACTGGACCCAAGGGAAGCACCCTCACCCAAATACCATTTTTTTGTGTGTTTTTGTTACACATACATTTTTTGAAAATAAAAAGCACATTTTCCAGCAACTATTATAGATTCTGCTATGCAAGAATAATAATATATACAATCCGAGGCTTTTATTTGTAGATGAAATAATCCTCAATGCTTTCTTTAAGCAGAAGCATTTATTAAAGGATTTTAAGTAGTTTTGAGACTCTCCAGGAGAGCCAGAGTCTGTCTTATGAAAGGTATGAAAATACATATCTCCAGGCTGAATACCAAGAGTCCTAGGACTGCTGTCCAGAGGAGCTGGACACTCTGCATCATGCCTGCTAGGACGTGACTGCATGGGCATCACTTTTGACTTTTCTTGAAATTGCTTCTGGCTTCCGAGGTCGTCTTAATGATTTCAGTTGGTAAAACCTAGACCCCTCCCTCCCATCTTCCATCAGTATCTTTGCTACAAATTTAGGTGAAGATACAAGTATTCTGGATTCTACCTTAGGCATATCGCTTTTAAGCCCAAACTAGGATGCATGTTCAAAGATGCTAGATGGACATAAACTACAAATTACACTCTTGCCCACCCTTTGGTTTACATTTCTAAGAAAGAACAACGCTTCTATAGACCTATAATGCAGACAAATCCGATTTTCCTTCCTGAACAGTAGATTTTAAAATATTTTCACTGATGCACTATCCTCCTTTGTCCTAATTGTAGTTGTTTAGTCACTAAGTTTTTTCCAACTTTTTGCAACCCCATGGACTGTAGCCTGTCAGGCTCCTCTGTCCATGGGACTCTTCAAGCAAGAATACTGGCGTGGGTTGCCATTTCCTCCTCCAGGACCAGGGATCGAACCCACGTCTGCTGTGTCTCCTGCATTGGCAAGTGGGTTCTTTACCACTGAGCCACCTGCGAAGCCCTTTCTCCTGACTAAATTCTTTAAATCTGTAAGATAGGTCTTAGGAAAAAAAATGCCCTTTAGTAAATGTGTTAATGTTAATGCCTATGAAAATATCTAGTGTAGATTTTTGCGCATACTCAGTAAAATTTAGTTGCTTTGGCTCTTCCATTCCTTAGTTATTGCATGAAGATTTCTTGATCCTTCCTTTTGAAATCAATTGCTCTTTCTTCTCTTCTACCTCCATAACAACTATCACTTATCTGAAGGTGTCTGGTTCATTTTACTGAATATGTACACCTTAGTGATACGTAATTTTTTACTGTTTTGAAAATGAAACCTAAATCCTCTCACCTAGTCCTTATTTCCAGTTTTACTCAAATATATGTGTTTGAAATTTGATTTGATTTTTAGTTTTCTATGTTACATGTGCTAACTGTATTTATTTTTTTCTGCCTTCAAGGACATTTCTTCCTTTTTCTTCCCTTCCTTCCTTCTTCCCTCCTTCCTCCAAATATTTGGGTTTTCCTGCTTAAGAATTCTTAAGTGTATTGTGTGGTGTTTCTGTCTGTGTGCAGGGGAAGTTGGGATGGGAAGAAATGAGGGATTTCATCACTACCTAATGAGTCAGGCATGACAGTCACATTCTTTGTAACCAACACACATGTCCAGAGAGCCGTCACTAACTAGTGTCAAGGGCTACCTGAACTTCTAGCTTGAGCATGATAAAAATTTCGAAATAATAACTTAAGAAAATAATTGTTCACTTGGCAACTATAAACTTATGTTAAGTTTTCCTGTGTTTAAGAAAAAGATATAGCTCTCGAGAAGCACAAAACTCAGAAGTCAAATAAAGATAGAAGTGGAGGTCCAGAACTGATTTCCACCGGGAATTATTAAACTGTAAAATATCAAGAGTACCTATGCATGCATACTCAGTCATGTCCAACTCTTTATGACCCTGTTGATTGCAGCCCACAGGCTCCTCTGTCCATGGGATTTTCCGGGCAAGAATACTGGAGTGCGTTGTCGTTTCCCCTCTTCCTCACTCAGGGATCGAACCCATGTCTGCTGTGTCACCTGCACTGGCAAGCAGGTTCTTTACCACTGAGCCACCTGCAAAGCCCATGTTTACCTTAGTCCCATGCAAAAAAGAGTTCCCCCGTCCCCCTCAAAGGCCTCATAAAATTGTGTGCTTTCTTCTTCTACGACAGAAATTAATCTCTTTGTCTTCATGGCTCCTGAAGGCAATCATGGGTTTTCTTTAAACTGAAAAGAAATCTAGTATAACATTATGGCATAGTATCCTTTCTACTTTGCCTAAGCTTTCTTTTTTTTTTTTTCAATGCTGTCTCCAACTTTTGGTCAGAATCAGTTACTGTAACCCCCAACATGGGCCTGGTAGGTAAGTTGCACAAACTCCATTCTTCATGACAGCAGTATCCAAATGCCGAATTTAAAGTATTTGGGAGCTTCCCTGGTGGTGCAATAGATAATCTGCCTGCCAATGCAAGGAACACAGGTTCAATCCCTGGTCTTCGAATATTCCACATATTCCAAGGAGCCACTAAGCCCCGTGATGTCACAGCTGCTGAAGCTGGTGTGCCTAGAGTGTGCTCTGCAACAACAGAAGCCTGCACATCACAGCTAGAGAGTAGCCCCCACTCCCTGCAACTAGAGAAAGCCCGTGTGCAGCAGCGAAAACCTAGCACAACCAAACATGAAAGGAGGAAGGAAAGGATTAAAAGAGTGTTCATATTTGGTAACAGCATGAAATTCTTGATGTATCTTCCATTTCCACAAAGGTGCATTTGCGAATGGCACCTCGGAGATCGCCATAGGGAACTACTGACTGATCTCCAAGGTAAATGTAGAAATGTAGCTCTCTAAACAATGGTTTTGTGGCATGTGTTTGGAAAATGAAGTGTTTAGGCACTGGCCCAAATATTAAGTGGAAATCGGTGCTGCAAGGCAGATGTTTACCATCCCTAAACAAATGGACCGCAGGACTCCATGAGTCTCCCAGCTGTTGATACGCTCTAGTTTCAGCAAGAAGAGAGTCATTTAAAATGAAATCCCTTTGCCTTTGTAGAAACACAGTTGTGGGTGAAAATGTCATTTTATTTCAGAAACATAATCTGCTGATGACTTGTTTAGAAATACATGGAGTCTATGCGGGATGAATGCAGGCAGTGGCCCAGGATAAACATGGCGACCAATGGTGGAAAAGTCTCAAAAAGTAAAACCCACTTGATAAGGGGATGGCCATCTGGTCTTCTGATCAGTATGGCCCTGAATTTCCAATCTGTTTGCAGGAGGACTGTGCTTCATGTGGAAAAGCCAGCACTTGTCTTTCTCAATTCAGTTCTTCATAGTTAAGGAATAATCCTTCAAGTTTCAGGCATTGTGTTGCTTATAGATTTCAGACATCCTGTTTCTTGTCATTTTTAGTATGGTTGCAAATTTTTTTAAATTTCTGAGTTTTCCGTTATTTTGGTGGGTTCTCTTGGAATATTATTTCAAATTGAAAATCTCAAGAAATGCTTATTGAATACTGATTGTAAAAGCAACACATCATTAACCTCTTTTATCTAAAACATAAATCAGAAAAGAGGGAGAAGAAAGAGAGGCACAAAGTTTTATATTAGAGTATTATTTTGGATAATATGGTAACTTTTCCACTTGTCATGGAGTTATTACCAAAGACGGGGGTGGGGGAGGGTAGAATTAATTTCCTCTAAAATATCCCTTACTTTGATTTTTTTAAGTACCAGTGAACTGGGCTACAAATTCATTCCACCAACATTCAGAGCTCTTTGCTCTCACAACTGTCCTGCTGGAATCAATAAGCTGTTGATTAAAAACCTTGTTACTTAATACATTTAGTAAGCTTAATCTGTTTTTTAGAAACCTAAGCACTTTCATGTCACTAGCTGCAGGGGTAGAGACAAAAGCTGTGGCTAATTATTAACAACTTCACAAAGCTGATATTGAATTTCTAATGTATCCCAAATGCCCCTTCCTCCCACCCCCACCCCCATTAGTTCCTGTGTCCCACCAGCTCACACATTGTAAGCTTGGCGAATGACTTTCAGTTTAAGATCCTAAAGTTTCAGAAAAACTTGAAACAATAACAGATTCTCTGGTCATTTTGAAACAGTCCTGTACTGCAGCAACATCTGGATACAAAGGGGAGTAATTGCTGGCTGGAAGAGGACCAATAGCATCCTTCCGCTCCACCTGCTTCAAGATGGTTGACTCCCAGCTGCTGAGTAAAGAGGCAGAATGGGGTCAGGATGGCCTTGTAAAACAGGCCAACCTGGGTTAGATGTGTTTCAACTCTCAGATCTCTATTCCTTCCCCTGCAACCTCTCCTGAGCTTCAGAATTGCATTTCCAACTGCCAAATATACAAACATTTCCTGACTTGCAGAAGACAATAGCTACAGACTATACTGAGAGTTGGGGACCAGAGACACATTTCAAACCGAAAACTAGTCCTCGGTCTGTCCCTGGGGGTGTGTCCTGGTAGGGAAGGTGACATAATTAAGGCATCCAATGAAGCTGGGGCTTAGTCTCTGGGGTCACAATGAGTCAGACGCGACTGAAATGACTTAGCGATGAAGCTGGCATTTATTGGTGAGGGCTCTGACTTCTGCATAGCTTGCCTTGTACGCCATATAACATTATACTTAGAACATGCTGGAATCATTATGTATCAGACATGAGTCTCACTGGTAGAACAAGGTCTAAGACCAGGACAATAAGATCATTTTCCCCTGAAATCTGCCTATCTCATTAGGCTTTTCATGGGTGATATAACTTCTCCTTTCCTCCAAACACGCAGGGGTCCCCTGACTATCACTGCTAAGCATGCCATTTCCATTATGGTTATAAATTATGTGCCTGGCCCTCAGAGGTTCTTGTCCCACATTACAGATACTTATTGAAGATGAACTATTATATGACAGCACAAGGAAAAATGAACTTCAGGAAGTAAAACTAACAGATTTTTTTTTTAATAAGCCATTAATCCATCTAGCAAGTTGTGATATAGATAATTTCCATAGAGTAGAGTATATAGTTCACATGGGTTATTCCTGAAATTATAACACACACATACATGCACAGTCTTTACAAATAACACCATCAGTTTAATATTCTAACTTTTATTAATGATTTAGCTTGATTCTTATTTTCTACTTTTTCCAATTGAATTTCGGAGTTATATTTACTTTTATAATTATTATTAATTGTTGGTTTTCTTTTGTTTAGGTTCTGAAATGCAAGAAAGAGCTAAGCATGGACACTGTAGGTTATATAACAAAAATGTGAAATTATATTCTCATACATTTCTCTAAACATACAATGTCTCTGAGGGACCTGGTTGAAAATCTATGCCTGAAGCCAAACCTATCTTTGGGCATTTTATTCCCATGAGTAAATATATACCCTTTGTCATTTAAGTGCATTTTCTATTATTTGCTGTCCTAAGTACTCTGTCTGATAAAATGACTATGCCTTAATATCTAAGCTCTGGCTCATAGAATCTTAGATCAGAAAGGGTGAGAAGGGGAACTTGTTTTTCCAGACAGTGTTGCTGGGTTTGTTTCTCTTAAGTGTGACTGCAAAATTGTGGGCTGAGTGAATTTACTCAAAGCTAAAACCAAGTATTTTGGACATATTTTTAGGTAGTAGACTTGGGAAATGTAAGGATTATACACCTGTTTATTACCTTATGGATGATGAATAGTTTTTAGGCCTTGTCTATTTGGCATCTGACTGGCTGGTGCCTGGTTCTCTGGAATATTAATAAATATTTGTTTAATCAATGAACAAATGGATGAGAGGAGATAGCACAAGAGAAAGAGGGAATGGGAGAGAGTATTTCAGTATCATTGCTGTATCAATGTGGTTTAATCCAATCTTCCACCTTGGGTTCAGCAGCACCCTTAGCATGATTTATTCAAGCGCTGGAGATCTGTTTATTGAGTCTGATCCTTTCCTCTTATAAACAAAGGCCCATTTGCCTCAGAAATATCCCATTTGGTTCTCTAGCTGTATGTCCTACGTGAGCTCACACACTCAAAACTTTTAAATTGTATTTAAAAAAGACCACACAGGTGCCACTGGATATGAAGATAAAGTTACAGTTGTAAAGCACATGATGATGGTTTCCCAAAACACCAAGCCCTAAATTTAAATTCTCAGGAGAAAGAGAAGGATATATTGAATTATACACATTAACTGAAAGTTTGGTATCACTAAAACAAAACTGAAAACCATTTTAGAGCATTTGATCCTTTATCTTCACAGAAGCAATGTCCTGATATCCTACCTATCATTTTCATTTTGTCATCCAGAAAGAGAAACACAATGCTCCACTATCCATTCTTGCCAAGGGTTCAAATTAAGTGTTTCTGAAATGTTTTTTTTTAAAAAAAAGTGACTTCAATATAAACTTGGTATGAATACAAATACTTTCTTTCCTTAGAATGACCCCTTTAACTTACATGATCTCATCTCACTTTACAGCATTGCATGATAGGATATCATGTAATGAGCTTATAAAACTCAGAAGAATCACATTTCAGCTAAAAGTGGAAGTTGGTAATAAACAAAGATG
The DNA here is from genome assembly GCA_006410935.1 of Redunca redunca. Lineage (NCBI taxonomy): Eukaryota > Metazoa > Chordata > Mammalia > Artiodactyla > Bovidae > Redunca > Redunca redunca. Next base: position 1,513,793 of record SJYQ01095298.1, on the reverse strand, counting down.
GCCACTTTCGCTGGGAATGGAGTGGTATACTAAAATGTAAACACTCTATAAACTGAGCCTGGGGAGAAGACTTGGAAATGTTCTTAACACAAAGACAGTGACTCTCCCACCCTTCCACTGGGAAGAGGGTGAAGCCCCCGATTTGCTGATGATACGTGATACCCCCAGAATGAGCATCACTGACACCACAATTGTCCCCCACCTTGGAATGACCAGACTTGGCCAACTGGCTTCTATAGAATGAGCCAAACACCATCTTGGAGTTCTATTTTGCAGCTGCTAGAAACTCAGGGGAAGATGCCAATCCCAACTGAAATCTAAGAAGAAGGAAGAGAAGAAATGAGATCTTGGCTATAAACGGTTCATCATCCGTTCCAGAGGGGAGATGCTGGCAGGGGTCATGCAGGTCGACAGAGAGTGAATCCTTCATCCTTAAAGAAATCTGCTGGCTGCCTCATGGTAGGGTGTTGCAAACACAAACCCCTAAACCTTCCATCAGTAGCACCTGGTCTGCTCCTGATAGGTGAGCAGGAATAATTAAAGGTGTCAGAACTTTCTGAAAGAAATCCAGGTGACAAAATTCGCTGGGGTGAATACAAAGGGGAAAAAGCCTAGGAACTTGCTTTCACTTTATGTCTGTCTCCTCGTCTCATGGGGAATATGCAATCCTTTGAGAATTTCTCATCATGGCAAGGATGAGAGTGGGCTGGAAGCTTAGGGAGCCAAAGTGCCTGGATAGGGCCTCTTACCCACAGCCCACCATCTTTCCACATCTCCAAGGCTTGCAATCCCTCAGACAAGACATGGTGTATACAAGCTGTGAGAGGGCTAGGGTGAGGCTGGGTAAGTCATCTTTAAACCAAAACAAATCACTTTATTGCCTGAGAAATATCAACCTTAGATAGGCAGATGATACCACCCCAATGGCAGAAAGCCAGGAGGCACTAAGAGCCTCTTGATGAGGGTGAAAGAGGAGAGTTAAAAAAGCTGGCTTAAAACTCAACTTTCAAAAAATGAAGATCATGGCATCTGGTCTCATCACTTCATGGCCAGTCAGTTCACCTGAGTTCAGTTGCTCAGTTGTGTCCGACTGTTTGCACCCCCATGAACTGCCTCCCTGTCCATCACCAACTCCTGGAGTTTATCCAGACTCGTGTCTCTTGAGTTGGTGATGCCATCCAACCATCTCATCCTTTGTCATCCCCTTCTCTTCCTGTCTTCAATCTTCCCCAGGGTCAGGGTCTTTTCAAATGAGTCAGTTCTTTGCATCAGGTGGCCAAAGTATTGGAGTTTCAGCTTCAACATCAGTCCTTCCAGTGAACACACAGGACCTTTCGGATGGACTGGTTGGATCTCCTTCCAGTCCAAGGGACTCTCAAAAGTCTACTCCAACACCACAGTTCAAAAGCAGCAATTCTTCAGCCCTCAACTTTCTTTATAGTCCAACTCTCACATCCTTACATGACCACTGGAAAAACCATAGCCTTGACTAGACGGACCTTTGTTGGCAAAATAATGTCTCTGCTTTTTAATATGCTGTCTAGGTTGGTCATAACTTTCCTCCCAAGGAGTAAGCTTCTTTTAATTTCATGGCTGCAGTCACTATCTGCAGTGATTTTGGAGCCCAAAAAAATAAAGTCTTCCACTGTTGCCACTGTTTCCCCAGCTTTTTGTCATGAAGTGATAGGACTGGATGCCATGATCTTAGTTTTCTGAATGTTGAGTTTTAAGCCAACTTTTCCACTCTCCTCTTTCACTTTCATCAAGAGGCTCTTTAGTTCTTCACTTTCTGCCATAACGATGGTCATCTGTATATCTGAGGTTATTGATATTTCTCCTGGTAATCTTGATTCCAGCTTGTGCTTCTTCCAGCCCAGCGTTTCTCATGATATACTCTGCATAGAAGTTAAATAAGCAGGGTGACTATATACAGCCTTGACGTACTCCTTTGCCTATTTGGAACCAGTCTGTTGTTCCATGTCCAGTTCTAACTGTTGCTTCCTGACCTGCATACAGATTTCTCAAGAGGCAGGTCAGGTGGTCTGGTATTCTCATCTCTTGAAGAATTTTCCACAGTTTGTTGTGATCCACACAGTCAAAGGTTTGGCATAGTCAAGAAAGCAGAAATAGATGTTTTTCTGGAACTCAAGAGTTTTTTTGATGATCCAGCAGATGTTGGCAATTTGATCTCTGGTTTCTCTGCCTTTTCTAAATCCAGCTTGAACATCTGGAAGTTCATGGTTAATGTGTTGTTGAAGCCTGGCTTGGAGAATTTTGAGCATTACTTTACTAGTGTGTGAGATAAGTGCAATTGTGTGGTAGTTTGAACATTCTTTGGCATTGCCTTTCTCTGGGATTGGAATGAAAACGGACCTTTTCCAATTCTGTGGCCACTGCTGAGTTTTGCAAATTTGCATGGCCAACAGATTGGGGAAAAGTGAAAACTGTGACAGATTTTATTTTCTTGGGCTTCAAAATTACTGCGGATGGTTACTGCAGCCATGAAATTAAAAACTGCTTGCTTCTTGGAAGGAAAACTATGACAGACCTTGATAGAAGGTATTAAGAAGCTGAGACATCACTTTGCCAACAAAGGTGCGTATAGTCAAAGCTATGGTTTTTCCAGTAATCATTTAAGGATTGAGAATTGGATCATAAAGAAGTCTGAGTGCTGAAGAACTGATGCTTTTGGACTGTGGTATTGGAGCAGACTCTTGAGAATCCCTTGCATAGCCAGGAGATCAAACCAGTCAATCCTAAAGGAAATCAACTGTGAATATTCATTGGAAGGGTTGATGCTGAAGCTGAAACTCCAATACTTTGGCCACCTGATGCAAGAGCTGACTCACTGAAAAAAGACCCCGATGCTGGGAAAGATTGAAGGCAGGAGATAGGAACAACAGAGGACGAGATGGTTGGATAGCACCACTGACTCAATGGACATGAGTTGAGCAAACTCCAGGAGATAGTGGAGGATAGGGAAGCCCAGTGTGCTGCAGTCCATGGGGTTGCAAAGAGTCAGGCATGACTTAGTGACTGAACAACTTTATGTCTGAAGTTGAAAGCAGCCAGCATCACCAAGCCCAGCATGATTTAGACCTGCCAATTCTTAAACTGCAACTATCAGGAGATGAGGAGAGACTCTACTCTCTTGACCTTTAAAGAGACTACTTTCTGTGGATGAGGGAACACTTGATAAGTGGTGAGGGTGACATGCCTGAAGGCATGTTCAAGCTGCCTTTCAAGAGGGCATGCTCCATGAACTGCAGAATTTTAACTTCCTGCAGAAAGATTGTATCTACTAAGCAGAAGACACTTCTCAGCAGGTAGGTCATTCTAGTCCTCCCCCCTCACACTGCTCGGGCTCTTCTCTAAACAGACATTGAATGAAGATTAAATGATACTGGCTTGAAACGGTGCCACATTGGTGGTCCTGAATACCCACCTCTTTCTCTGTCACTCTCCTTCCACCCAGAAGGAAAGGTGTGCACCTCTTATCACAGAAGGACACAGCATGAAAACAAAGAAACAAGCAAATAAACACATTTAACAACCAGAAATGGTGGGGGCCTATACAGGATAAGGCTGTGAGGACATTCTGGCCCCAGAGAGTCTCTCTCCACATGAAGGCACCAGAAGGCAGAGGAAGTCCTACTTCAGCAACACTTGAAAGCCTAGACTCATCTGATGGTAGATGAGGAAGAGGCTGGAAAGTCTTCAGTCTGATGTTTTGGAAACATTTCTTAATAGAGCCTCTCCTACTCCGTGCTTTCACTGCCAACGGCTGGGTTCAGTCAGTAGTCAGGGAACTTATATCCTGCAAGTTGCAAGGTTTAGCCAAAAAAATAAGGAGTAAAACCAATAACTGAAGGCAGAGAGGCCAGCCAACTCCTTAAGTATTTTCACCATTATCAGTCAAGCAACTGATGCAACATTGAACAGGAGAGTATATGGAACACACAGAATAACATCAGTACACAAATCCCAAACTAGTACTTGCAACATGCCACACGTGTATACAGAATGAGAGAGATGCAGTGTTTTTTCTTTTTTAAATTTGAGGTGTAGCTGATGTACAACTGAAAGTTGGACTGTGAAGAAAGCTGAGAGCTGAAGAATTGATGCTTTTGTACTGTGGTGTTGGAGAAGACTCTTGAGAGTCCCTTGGACTGCAAGGAGATCCAACCAGTCCATTCTAAAGGAGATCAGTCCTGGGTGTTCTTTGGAAGGAATGATGCTAAAGCTGAAACTCCAGTACTTTGGCCACCTCATGCAAAGAGTTGACTCATTGGAAAAGACTCTGATGCTGGGAGGGATTGCGGGTAGGAGGAGAAGGGGACAACCCAGGATGAGATGGCTGGATGGCATCACCAACTCGATGGACGTGAGTTTGAGTGAACTCCGGGAGATGGTGATGGACAGGGAGGCCTGGAGTGCTGCGATTCATGGGGTCGCAAAGAGTCGGACACGACTAAGCGACTGAAGTGTCTGACTGACTGATGTACGATATGAAACGTTTCAGGTGTACAACATAATGATTCACAGTTTTTAAAAGTTATATTCCATTTGTAATTATTGTAAAATTTTAGCTGTAAAAAATAGAGCCCCCTTTGTTTCATTTTTGAAACTAATCATGAACCACAGGAATTGGAAGTTAAGGAGGAGATTGGGGTCTTGCCAGGTGAGTCCTCCTGGGTGACACGTGGTAGTGGAACTCATTTGTAACACATTATTAATAACTTTAAACTGTAAGCTGTTTTTAACTGTTTTTCTTAAAGTCCTCAAAGTTATCTAGAAAGTTTTTCTCAAGAAGAAACTGTATTTAGTAAAAGTTTTTAAAAGAAAATAGTTTCAAATTTTATGAAAATGTTTCATATATTGCAGATATNCGCGCGCGTGTCCCTGCCCCGCCCCCCCATATTTTTAAAAAAGAAAAAAAAAAAATAGGTGGAATTCCAGAAGACCCACAGCTCAGTTGGTAAAGAATCCACCTGCGGTTCAGGAGACCCCAGTTTGATTCCTGGGTTGGAAAGGTCTGCTGGAGAAGGGATAGGCTACCCACTCCAGTATTCTTGGGGTTCCCTGATGGCTCAGCTGGTAAAGAATCTGCCTGCAATGTGGGAGACCTGAGTTCTGATCCCTAGGTTGGAAAGATCCCCTGGAGAAGGGAAAGGCTACCCACTCCAGTATTCTGGCCTGGAGAATTCCATGGACTGTATAGTCCATGGGGTCGCAAAGAGTCAGACACAACTGAGCAACTTTCACTTCACTTCCAGAAAACTTGAGCTTTGGAAGAGCACAATTTGAATATATTTCTAGATAAGGAAAAAGTGTCTCAGGGACCTTATTCATAAAAGGTCATTGATTTATTAAATAAAAGTGAAACAGGAAAAATCAAATCCTATCTAGTGTATTGGGATTTTTTTCAAGAGACATCATATGTGGATCCTGGCCTCAGGAAGCTCTTTAGGGAGGGAAAGATGTGTATGGAGACATAATGCAAGCTACATGGTGATATCAACCATGAGAGAAGCAAATAAGATGCTCTGAAGGCTTGTACTGGACAGGATTTTCATTCCACCCCAGAGATTCTCAACGTGACTCTTAAACAGGATCTGATATCTTGAGACTTGAGGGTATAGGGAAGTTTGGAAGCTAGGTGGAGGAGGATCCAGCAGAAGAATCAAGGAACAGAAACTCAGACTGTGTACAGCCTTCAGGAAGCAGTTGGAAATTATATAACATATACAGGAATTCTCAGGAGGTGAGAAAGTTGGGTCTAAGTAATAGTCAAATCTGCTGTGTGCGCTCAGTTGTGTCCAGTTCTTTGTGATCCCGTAACCCTCCAGGCTCCTCTGTCCATGGGATTTTCCAGAATACTGGAGTGTGCTGCCATTCTCTTCTCCAGGGGACCTTCCCGACCCAGGGATTTAACCTGCCTCTTTTGAGTATCCTGCAGTGGCAGGCAGGTTCTTTATCACTAGTGCCATTGAGAAATACATTAGACTTACTAAGAATGTCAGCACAGCCACCAAAGAGCTTGAAGTGGCAGGCTAGCTCTTCTGAGCACCGGAGGCTAGGGCTGCCTAATGGCTCTTGGCCTGAAGTCCTTTCAGGGAGAGCAAAGGAGGTAGCTCCTTCTTGGGTCATTGGCCAGTCTGGCTTGGAACTGAACAGAGTTACGAGGATGAAGGTGACAACGAGAGAACCATGTCAGCTGCAGCAGAGAAAAGCTTTCTTTCTCAGAGGGTTGACCAGATGCTCGAGGAAAAGGGATGGGGTCCCCAAAGTATGATGATGTGAGCAGCCCAGCCTCTTCCGAGGCTGGGAAGAGGTGAACTGGCAAACCAGCTGGTGCGGCATCACCCGCCCCTGGACCTCAGTGTCACCTCCGCGTTCAGTGCCGTGGACCTCTGCTCGCACCTGTGAGATCCACTTCATTCCTCACAGCACGTGAGCACACCAAACACTTCCCTCTACGGCCAGGTCACGTCTTTTGTTCTCCTGCCCTTTCTTTGCCAGTAGCATCTCTGGTCTCTCAAGTATTTGCTCTGTGATTATTGAAGAATTACTTTACATTCAGTCTCCTGGGAACACGGGGAAAAAAAAATCGCACTTGAAATTCTGTCGTCTGAACTTAAGTTAGAATCATTGAAAACCTAATTGTCTTAAAATGCAACCAGCATTGCCACTATTTGGTCCTTGTGGTGTGGAGCAAATAGCTTTATCTAAACCCCATATCTGACATCCTTACACACCGTTATTTGTTTCTATTTATTATTAAAATATTTCCCTGCTGTGTCATATGGAACAGCTTTCGAAGATTCCTGTGAGCCACAGCTGGGAAATTCCTTCTTTGAAGTGCCCCATTTATTCATCTTTTGTCAGTGGCAGGCTCTTTATGCTCAGACATTTTATACTTTTCACAGTTATTTCAGAATCTATTTCATTTGACGGAGAGTCCATTTATCATTCTGCACACACTCCCATTTCTCATTTTCCTCATTTCTCTCACTTTGGCATTCTGTTAAGTTCATCAGAGCATTTTTTTTTTCTCCTTTCTTCCTTTCCTTTCAAGCTGAACCATGAAGCCTAGAAAGACACTGAAAGCCCACTGCCTTGGAAGAATCATACCTCCAGTTTTTACTTGGACTCCCAGCTTCACCTAGAGATTACAAAAGTTGGAGACTGTAACTCATGAATCTGCCTAATAAGATCAACAGCTCTCAGACATAAATCTGAAAGTGGGTGGTTCATTGGAGAATATCAGCTTGACTCCACTTAGAATCAAAAAGAGCTTTTGTCCATCTGGTTGCTAAATCTCGTTCTCCCAAGGTTTCTCAGTGGACCAGTTCTGCACATGGGCAGAATTTATATCAATTTGCCTAGGTGCAAAAGGAAACGAGATGATCCTGTGGTTCTGAGATCGTTTCAATTTCAGCAGTGTGTTCCCTTGAAGCTGATACACAAAAGGGCTTTTCCCCTACCTAGACTCATTTTAGCTGACTGTTAGTACTTTCATTTGACTTAATCAGGAAAAAAGGCAGCTTGTCATGATGGAAATCCAGATAGTTGATATCCTGGATCCTTCTCTTGGTGTGATAATGTAATGTAACTCAGCAAAAATTGCTTGCCTGCCCACTGACTTACAGCTACCAGCAATGCAAACAACATCAAAGCTGTGTAAATCTTAGGAAGTAATGTCCTCATTGTGGTGTGTGCAGATCAGAACTCCTTTGGACCTTTTCATTTTGGAAATCTTGTAAGAGACTCATTGGCAAGAAAGGAAGAAGGGAAGAAAGGAAGGAGGGGAGGGAGGAAGTAAGAGGGAGTGGAAGCAAGGAAGGAAGGAAAGAAGGAGAAAAGGAAGGAAGGGAGGGGGAAAGCGCACCCAGAAAAGGAGACTTTATACAATGACTTGAACCATAGAATCTGAAACCTGAGTGATTTCTATGGATTGCTGCCTTCATATATTTGTATCTTTTAAATATAAAAATTCATTCTCCAAAGTATTTTTCTGATTGTTGACATTATACTCTTATTTATAAGTTAACTCAGAAAAGAACATAAAGGAAAAATAGCAATCAATCTTAATCCCTTTACAGTATTTTTGTAAAAATGGAATTACATTGCATATACAGGTCTTTTGACTAATCCCAGCTATTTTTACCTTGTACAAATAAAATGGTTACTATCCAGTGAAAAAATTATAGCCAAATAGACTACAGGAACAGAAATTTCCCCATATTCTGGCATCCCTAACATAAGCACTGCTTGAAAATTTGGGAATCACTTCCTGAAGTCATGATATATTGATTTGTCAATTCCTTTGATGTTCATTTCCCTACACTGGAAGTTCTGTGAAGGTAGGGTTTTATTTGGTTTTCATCTTCAAACCTCAGTGTGTATCTGTTAGTCCCAAGCTCCTAATTTATCCTCCCCCAACTCTTTTTTCCCTTTGGTAACCATAAGTTTGTTTTCTGTGAGTTTATTTCTGTTTTGTAAATAAGTTCATTTGTACATTTTTTTTTTTTTTTTAGATTCCACATACAAGTGATATGCGTCCTGCAGTCCATGAGGCCCCAGAGAGTTGGACGTAATTTAGTGACTGAACAACAATATAAGTGATGTCATGATATTTCTCTTTCTCTCTCTCAGTATGATAATCGTCAGGTCCCTCCATGTTGCTGCAAATGGCATTGTTTTATTCTCTCTATGGCTAAGTAATATTCCATTGTACATATGTAGCACATCTTTATCCATTCATCTGCCAGTGGATGTGTAGTTTGCTTCCATGTCTTACTATTGTAAATACTGCTGCTGTGAACACTGGGGTGCATGTATCTTTTTGAATAAGAGTTTGATCTGGATATATGCCCAGGAGTGGCATTGCTGGATCAGATGGTAACTCTACTTTTGGTTTTTTAAGGAACCCCCATATGTTCTCCACAGTTGCTGTACCAACTTACATCCCCACCAACAGTGTAGGAGGGTTCTCTTTTTTCCACACCCTCTCCAGCATTTGTTGTTTATAGACTTTCTGATGATGGCCATTCTGACTGGTGTGAGGTGGTACCTTATTGTAGTTTTAATTTGCATTGCTTCATCGGTCTTAAATATGCTCCATTGAGTGCTGAAGAATTTATGCTTTTGAGTTGTGGTGTTGCAGAAGACTCTTGAGAGTCCCTCAAATTGCGAGGAGATTAGACCAGTCAATCCTAAAAAAAAGTCAACCCTGAATATTCATCAGAAGGACTGATGCTGAAGCTGAAGCTGTAATACTTTAGCCACCCGATGCGAAGAGCCGACTCATTGGGAAAGACCCTGATTCTGGGAAAATTGAAGGGAAAAAGAGAAGGGAGTGGCAGAGGATGAGATGGTTGTATGGCATCACTGACTCAATGGATATGAATTTGAGCAAATTCTGGGAGATAGTGAAGGACAAGGAAGTGCTGAAGTCCGTGGGGTGACAAAGAGTTGGACACAATGTAGTGACTGAATATCTGTTGCTCTTAAGTTTAGTAGAAGCTTCCCTAGAAATGCTTTCCATAGAGACACTTTCCAAATTTTCTTGATTTGTTAGAAAATAGATATATATTTGACTAGGATAGAGCATGCCTATAGGATCCAAGAATGAGAGTATTTATATCAGGTGGCAGGATGTTATGGAAGCAGCAACTAGACCTAAATGCAGGGATTAAAATCCTCTTAGAACTCAGTGGAAAATTACCTTTTTATCTTTAGAGTGGGGAAAGTAATCCATTTAGTCTGTACATGGAACAAGTTAGAATTTGAAAGCTTGGTATGCTGGCTAAGCTTCCCTCAGCAGTACTCTGTAATTATGGAAGTCTGAATTTCTAATTGGTGTGAAGGTGAAACCCTGACTCTGCCCCCCACCCCCACT
>SJYQ01095298.1:1414988-1489109 GCA_006410935.1 Redunca redunca | reverse complement strand
ACAAAAGGCAGAGGAACCAGAGATCAAATTGCCAACATCCGCTGGATCATGGAAAAAGCAAGAGAGTTCCAGAAAAACATCTATTTCTGCTTTATTGACTATGCTAAAGTCTTTGACTGGACCACAATAAACTGTGGAAAATTCTGAAAGAGATGGGAATACCAGACCACCTGACCTGCCTCTTGAGAAACCTATATGCAGATTAGGAAGCAACAGTTAGAACTGGACATGGAACAACAGACTGGTTCCAAATAGGAAAAGGAGTACGTCAAGGCTATATATTGTCACCCTGCTTATTTAGCTTCTATGCAGAGTACATCATGAGAAACACTGGGCTGGAAGAAGCACAAGCTGGAATCAAGATTGCTGGGAGAAATATCAATAACCTCAGATATGCAGATGATACCACTCTTAGGGCAGAAAGTGAAGAGGAGCTAAAAAGCCTCTTGATGAAAGTGAAAGAGGAGAGTGAAAAAGTTGGCTTAAAGCTCAACATTCAGAAAACTAAGATCATGGCATCCAGTCCCATCACTTCATGACAAAAAGATGGGGAAACAATGGAAACAGTGTCAGACTTTATTTTTGGGGGGCTCCAAAATCACTGCAGATGGTGACTGCAGCCATGAAATTAAAAGATACCTTACTCCTTGGATGTAAAATTATGACCAACCTAGATAGCATATTCAAAAGCAGAGACATTATTTTGCCAACACAGGTCCATCTAGTCAAGGCTATGGTTTTTCTAGTGGTCATGTATGGATGTGAGAGTTGGACTGTGAAGAAAGCTGAGCACTGAAGAATTGATGCTATTGAACTGTGGTGTTGGAAAAGACTCTTGAGAGTCCCTTGGACTGCAAGGAGGTCCAACCAGTCCATTGTAAAGGAGATCAGTCCTGGGTGTTCTTTGGAAGGACTGATGTTGAAGCTGAAACTCCAATACTTTGGCCACCTCATGTGAAGAGCTGACTCCTCAGAAAAGATTCTGATGTTGGGAGGGATTGGGGGCAGGAGGAGAGGGGGACGACAGAGGATGAGATGGCTGGATGGCATCACCGACTCAATGGACATGAATTTGGGTGAACTCCGGGAGTTGGTGATGGACAGGGAGGCCTGGTGTGCTGCAATTCATGGGGTCCCAAAGAGTCGGACATGAGTGAGTGACTGAACTGAACTGAACTGAATGAGCCAAGATGAACAAACTTCAGAAAATTGATGTCTCAGTGAATTTACATGCTCAAAGGAGTAAGAATCACTTACTCTTTGTAAGTGTATCTGTTACTTATAAAGATATGGTTTGCTTATGGCTGGTAGGAGTTTAGTTAAACGATGAGATCAGCTTCCTTTCCAACACTGGAGTAAATCTTATAAATGCAAATGCTTCTGTGTAGCTTTATTCTGTCTGTAATAGTATTTGCCTTGTGTTGCCACAGTTCCTTTCCTCAAAGAATTTCTGAACGTAAGGAAGAGACAAGTCATTCAACCAACAAATTGTTAAATCATGAGCTTTGACTGTTGCACATCTCATGCTGGTTTCTGAGGGTTTTATGGCAGCGGTCCCCAACCTTTTTGGCACCAGGGACCAGTTTCAAGGAAGACAGTTTTCCATGAAAGGAGGAGGGAGAAGTGGTTTCAGGATGCTTCAAGCACATTGCATTTATTGTGCACTTTATTTATATTATTGTTACATCAAATCCACCTCAAATCATTAGGCATTAGATCCCAGAGGTTGGGGACCCTTGTTTTACGGGGTTGGGTCATCAAGGGCTTCCACATCTTAGATTAATTAAGAGCAAGTCTTGTTTAGAGCTTCCCAGGTGATGCAGTGGAAAAGAATCCACCTGCCAATGCAGGAGATGCCGGTTCCAGCCCTGGGTTAGGAAGATTCCCTGAAGTAGGGTATAGCAACCCACTCCAGTATTCTTGTCTAGAGAATCCCATAGATTGAGGAGCCTGGTGGGCTACAGTCCTTGGGGCCACGAAGAGTCAGGCACAACTGAGCACATATAATTACTTGTCACTTAAGGCTTGTTTGTGAAAAATTATTCTAGATTGCTCTTTTATTAAGGGAGATAAAACTACCTGCTAAAAAGGGGAGATGGTAGAGCTGAGTTCCAATATTTTGTGTCAGTGAATGAAAGAGGAGGAAGACACGAAGACACTCCCCTGTGATGGTCACACTGGATAGGAACAGGGAGAAAGCTTCAAAGAATACACACACTGCAATGGGCAGTGTGATGGGCCAGTGGAGAGAAGCTCTGCAGTGGAGGTCAGTATCTATCGTAGTGTCTACTTGACACATCAAAGGCATTCTAAAGGAAAAATAAAACAGCAGAGCCAGCAATTAAATGGCTGGAAACATGCTACTAGTTTTCATGTAGAGTTTGTCACAGATTCCACTAATTTTCATGCAAAAATTTTTTGACCTCAAATTTACTCTCTTTTGGATACTACCAATTTTGATAAAAAGCACACTAGTCAAAAGTATGAAAATCTAACTACAAATGTCATGTGGTTCTTAGCAGGAATGTTGACTGGTCTGTGGGGAGTTTGGTCACAGCTGAGATGAGCAAAGGAATAAACTGGGGGCCTTTCAAAGGTAAGTGGTGGATCTTAGGGAGAAAATAGGGGATAAAGCAAGCATATTGAGTTATGGAATAGCACTATAATTTCAAAGTTGTGTGAAAGGCAGAAGAGAAAGAAAATTGGGGTTGTGGAACAGATTTTAGGGGGAAGAGAAAGTGAGTTGCCTGGGACTTTTAAAAAATACTTATTATTTTTTTATTTCGCTGTTCTGGGTCTTAGTTGCATGTGGGATCTAGTTTCCCTCTCAGGGATCAAACCTGAGCCACCTGCCTTGGGAGCTCAGAGTCTCAGCCACTGGACCACCGGGGAAGTCACTGGCCTGGGACTTTTTATATGAAATGATATCACAGTGAAGTTGGGATGTGTGGTTGATGACATGAACCTGGAAGTGAAGGGTTAGAACCAGAGACAGAGATTTGAGTTCTCAGCACTTCGGTAGGCTGAATAATGACCCTGAAGACGTTAACATCTTCATCCCTACAACCTGAGGACGTTACCTGCTGTGGCAAAAGGAACTTTGCAGGTGGGATTAACTTAAAGGTCTTGAGATGCTTTGTCCTGTGGGCCCAATATGATTATAGGTGTCCTTTGATGTGGTTGTTGTTTGGTCACTAAGTCATATCTGACTCTGAGTTCCCATAGACTGCAGCACGCCAGGCTTCCCTGTCCTTCAATCTGTCCTGGGATTTGCTCAAATTCATGTCTAGTGAGTCTGTGATGCCGTCCAACCATCTCATCCTCTGTTACCCGCTTCTCCTCCTGCCCTCAGTCTTCCCCAGCATCAGGGTCTTTTCCAATGAGTTGGCTCTTTGCATCAGGTGGCCAAAGTGTTGGAGCTTCAGCTTCAGATCAGTCCTTCCAGTGAATGTTCAGGGTTGATTTCCTTTAGGATTGACTGGCTTGATCTCCTTGCAGTCCTTACAAGGGGAATAAAGGAGATCAGAGGGAAGAAAGAGAGAAATGATGGAAGCAAAAGTGGACATACATGAGGGAGGGGTCAGAAGATAATGAATGCAGCCAGCCTTGAGAGTGTGACAATGGCAAGGACACAGATTCCCTCTTGAAGCCTCCAGAAGAAACCAGTCTTGTTAATGTCTTGACTTTAGCTCCGTGAAACAGATTTCAGTCTTCTGACCTGCAGAACGGTAAAGTAATACATTTATGTGGTTTTAAGCCACCAAATTTGTGGTCATTTGTTAGAGCAGCCGCAAGAAACTAAAACAAGCTCCTAGTTAACACTAGAAGGAGAAGACCCTACAGATGAAAAACGTCCTTACAGAATCTTTCGGTTCTGTTTCAAAATGTAGTGGGGAACCATGTAATCCCACTAATTGGCCCAAAGACAGAACCACACACAGGCTTCCTAAGAGCACAGATGGTCTGCTATGTCCCTCTTATTTTTTTTCCTCTGACCCTCTTTCTCCTTTTGGAGATCAGGGCAGTCCTTAAAAAGTCCCTGTTATGGTATCTGCTACATAGGAAACAAAAAGAAGGCTGTGCTCAATTATGTCCGACTCTCTGTGGCCCCATGGACTATAGCCCACCAGGCCCCTGTGTCCATGGGATTCTCCAGGCAAGAATACTGGAGTGGGTTGCCATTTTCTCCTCCAGAGGGTCTTCCCGACCCAGGGATTGAACCCGTGTCTCTCGTGTCTCCTGCATTGGCAGACGGATCCTTTGCTACTAGCACCACCTGGGAAGCCCTTTCTCAAACTAAAGAGAATGTTTCACATTGCATGTTCTCCATTTCATAAAAATATCAGAAAATATTTTACCCACTTGAAAAATGAAAGTTATTTCTATTTTGATGATTCTAATAAGATATTTTCATAGGGTAAGATTTTAAGTTCTCAAGCCTGTGTTTTCTGAATTTGTCCGTATATCCCTGGATATGTCTGTGGGCATATTCTTGGGAATTTGAAAAACGTTTATATATTACTCAGGTTTGAAGGACATTGAAATACGTATGCATTGAATGAAGAAAGGGCTGAAGAATACGTGTTTCCGAAACAATCAGTCAGGTAGAGAATTCAGTGGGAATAAATGTAAAGCGAGTTGTCTGGTGATAGGGAAATCAAAGACATAATGGGCATATTTAGTTTTTTCCATTTCAAACTGTGGCAATTATGTGGCCATGGCCTTGTAACACTTTTCCCCCCTATTTAGAGGCTCTGAGTATACAAAGTTCAGGGCAGCTGTGAGAATGAGTATTCCAGCACAGAAGACATCTTGCTCCTATTATCCGCCTGGCTGACAGTAAGGAGTGAGCGGGGGCACTCGCCTTCGGGCCTCTAATGGACAGCGCGGCGCTGTGAGAACACCTGAGAGAGTGTGGGAGCCTCTCCCCCACCTGACAGGCAGGGGAGGAGGGCCCAGGAATAATTGCTGTGTCACTGGCACGTGATTTATTGCAGTGGTTAATTATGTCTACAGGGCACCATCTGGAGACCCAATCTGGGTTCTTTACGAACAAAAATTAAAGTCAAAATGCACCTTCTTCTGAACTCAACTGAGTCCCACTTTGGACTTCTCACACCTGGAGGATATTATTAATACCCTACGCTTAGTCCCCAAACCACATCCTGACTGTTCCAGTTCAGAAGGTCTCAGCTACACAGAGCAGTTCTCACTATGTAGACCATGGGTTTCCCTTCCTTAGACCATGCTATCCAGGGGATAAACATCCAGAATACCCCAAACTCAAGTTTTCTGAGTGGTGACTGACCATCAGCTAAAAGCAGTACTGTTGCATTTACTGACATATGATTTTCTTTTTCCAGTGACCTGGGTTCAATCCCTGGGTTGGGAAGACCCCCTGGAGAAGGGAAAGGCTACACACTCCAGTATTCTGGCCTGGAGAATTCCATGAACTGTATTTCTGTGGGGTTGCAAAGAGTCAGGCATGACTGAGCAACTTTCACTTCACTTTCAGTGATCCACTGGCTGGTGATTGTCCCCAAACTATTTCTTTAAAAAGGATGCCAACAAGTCCATACTCAATGAAGATTGTTTTTTTAAAATATTACCCAGTTTTCAAGTAAATGTTTACTCTACGAGTCTTTTTATTTTTAAACATATTACTGTGAAGAGTTGATTTAAGAAATGCTTATTCCTTTCAATTAAAACCCAGAGCATTAATCAAATGTTTGACACTATAAATGTTTCCAATTAACAACTAGCTTAAAACCACATGTGTTTCAAGTGAAATTCAAAAGATCTATCTGTACAGGTGACCTCAGAGAAACCATTAACACATGGCTGGAGACAGCAAGAAATACTCTCCATTTGTAAGACTGAGATAAAGCATCAGGTTATGACTGACTGTGACTTCAAACGCCCTTTTCAGGCAAGGGCTCCCTCAACTAGAAGTTGGGTATTTCTCACGGCATCAGAAAGAAGTAAAAATATGTGTGTGAGTGTACGTACACAGAGAGAGGGAGAGAGATAGAGACAGGGAGAAATGAGATTAGGAACAACCCCACAGTCCAATCTGGATGAATAACTGGTAGTTCCAACCTTAGCAAAGACAGTGGTTGGTCATAACACAAACATCATCTGTAATCTTAGGGCCAAGAGAAATTTTCCAAGCAGTTCTTTTTCACTTTCCGCTGCAGAAATAGCAAGCTCAAATATTTCCAGGGCCGAAGCAGAGAGTGCAAATGGAAGAAATAGTGGGTAGAGTTGTCGTGGTGACCCCAGTAATCTAGAGGGCATGCGTCCGTGTGTGTGTGTGTGTGTGTGTGCGCGCTCGTGCATGCACACATGTATACATGTGTGCTCAGTTCCTCAATCATGTCTCTTTGCCACTCCATGCACTGTAGTCCACTAGGCTCCTCTGTCCATGGGATTTCCCAGGCAAGAGTACTGGAAAGGGTTACCATTTCCTTCTCCAGGAGATCTTCCCCACGCAGGGATCAAACACACGTCTCCTATGTCTCCTGAATTGGCCAGAGGATTCTTTACTACTGAGCCATGTGGGAAACCCTCTAGAGGACAGTGCCTCCAGCTAAATGTGAGAGCTGCTACCCAGCTCAAATGAAGCACTGTCCCGTGCTAATGGAAGCCCAGTTGGTCCCAACATACTGATATTTCAAGAGAAGCCAGGATGGAAGTTTTAAATAAGACTTAAATAAGTTTTAGATAAGAACTTACGAATTTTACATGATGGTAATTAGTTCAACTGACAACAACAACATAGACCTCTTTGCAGCCAATTTGTGACCCGTGTCTGCTGCATAAAGAATCGGGGGCTGGAAGAGAAACAAGGGCACAGTTGGGAGGGAAGTGAATCCTTTTCAGATATATGTCAGCACATCACCAGCCTTGAGAGTGGGTTCTGGCTGGCTAGCTCACTGCTGAATCTGCCAGCTCCTTGCACAGAGAGCGCATACTTTCCAAGTAATTCCTCAACTGATCGGTCAGACTTGGTTAAATTTTTCCAGGTGTGCAATGCAGGGGGTTATTACAACCATACGGAAAATGGTAACATTAAGACATGCCTATTTGCCCAGTGTCCTGATGAATCGCATTCTCTCTCTGTCTCCCTGCAGCCTATCAACAGCTGGGCTTGTCAATCGAACCGTGAGAGCTGCGGGCAGACACCTAGGGCCAGTTTGCGGTGGATGGAAAGGTACATGTTTTTCTCTCTTTTTTGTTCCTCAAATGTTTTTCCAAAAGAAAAAAAAACAAAACAGAAAGCATTTATAATAAGATAAATGCCTGGCAGGTCACAGAATAAAATATTTGACATTCAGAAACAGTTTCAAGACCTAAAGAGCTGTTACATTCATGTTCGTGCACTGATTTTTTTTTTTTCTCTATAGAACAAAACCAAGGTTTGTATGTCTTTGAGGGAAACTGTTCAATGGCTTTAGAAATAAGAAAAGATGATAATTTTAGCTTATTGAGGAGACAATTCAGTTTGTAACCAGAGCCAGAAGGCATGGGTTCTAGTTCTTTGTTTTGCTTACTAACTAGTTAGCTGACTTGAGTGATTGGCATTGAAAGGATCCAGAATAAGCACCGTGGCATAGAAATTATTTTGAACTGAAGGCGTTCGAGTTTCTGAAATCCCTTTATCTGCCTAAAAGCAGAGACCCCTCCCAAAGAGCTTAATTGTCATAAATCTCCCTTTTTGGGGAGCAAGTTAAATTTTCTCTTCTCTGAGAGAGGAAATCAGTATCACAGCCAAACAGACATCATTTCAAAACTAACATATTGTCCACCTATTCTCCTAAGGGCTCTTTTATTTTCTCCAAGTGTCATTCGTTTCCCCATAAGTGCCCTTCTCACCCTCTTCCTAACACTGAGATGGTACCCAAGCCCCCAGTTCCAGCTGCACCTTTGAGTCCCAATTTTCTGTGAACTGCTGCATTTACATGTATATGAATAAAAATGTCCTTTCCCTTGCCAGTCTATATTTTGTTGATTTACAGGACCCTGAGGACCAATCTAAGAGGGTAGAGGAAAACTGTTTCCTCTCCAAACAGCACCATTTCGCCTCGTCGTGGTTTTGATATGCATTTTCCTAGCGATTAGTAACGTTAAGCATCCTTTCACATGGCTCATTGGTCATTTGCCTATCTTCTTCGGAGAAAGAGCTATTCAAATACTTTGCTTAGTTTTAATTGGGCTATTTGTCTTTTTATTGTAAGAGTCCTTTATACATTCTGGATGGTACACTCTTATTAAAGACATGATTTACAAATATTTTGTCCTATTATTTGGGTCGTCCTTTCACTTTCCTGATGGCCTCCTTTGAAACATGAAAATTTTTATTTTGGATGAGGTTGTTGGGAGGAAAACTTTTCTTCTTCCAACTTGGGTCCTGTGGTCCTGGGTGTGCAAATTAAATAACAGTAAACAGATAAGCAGGAAGAAAAATCAAGTTTTATTGTATACTCTCAGTGGAGAGTAACTCCTTCAATAGCCAGAGATTAAAGTGTTATATACAAAATTTAATGAAGGTTTTTTTTTTGTTTGATTTTGCTTTTAGGACTTCAGTGGGAAGGTCTGAAAGATTCTATTGGACTTTTTAGTGCTAATGGAATGGGGTAGTCTGTCTGCATCTGAGCTGAATTCACAGAAAATGCCCTAAGCATGGGTGAATGGCAGCTGTATTTTCTGATGCTCCACTTCAGTCAGATAAGGTAAGATCCGATAAATTTCTTTCTGCATCTTCTTTAGCTCAAATGTTTTCATTTAAAATAATCTTTATGCTATGAGTGGATCCCCACGAAGTTTATCTTTTTTAAATTTATTTTTATTTTTCAGTTACTTGTGCTTTTGGTGTGATGCTTTTGATGTGATTTTCTTATTGAACCAAACTTGGGTCCCATCTCCCATGGGCAGCAAAGCCCAAATACTGACACTGGACTGTGGTGAAGGAAAGTGCAGTGTTCACTGCAGGCACCAAGAAAGGAGTCCAGGCAGCTAATCTTCAAAAGACCTGGCAGTGGCCCCAGCGCTTTTGATTCTGTGGCAAGCTGAGATGTCTCTGGTAAGTAACAGAACTCCTCTGTGATGATGTCAGACCATTCTTCCCTAGTGTATTGGCTTTGCCTACAATGGAGCATCGTTGACGGTCTTCTTTTTGTACCCGAGTTGGTCATTTGGCTTTGTCTCTGATGGGGCATTGGCTGGAAGGCTAGGGACCTGTGACCCTGACAAATTGTTTGCATTGCGTTGGTTTGTTTCTGATATTCGACAACATGGGCTGTGAATAATTAAGTATGGGTGATCAGAGCTCTGTTTTACCATGTAGTGCCCTATGGTGTATTTTACAAAACTGGTAAATTTTCAGCTGTGTTTCAATGAAAAGAAAGAAATATGGATCTGAGATAAGTCTAGGTCTCCCGTCTTCCCAACTGGTGCCTCTGTGACTAGGAAACCTTTCTCTGCTCTGAACTGTGATGTTTCAGTTTGTCTAATCTCACCATGTCTTGGGCACACGAACTTGGGTTTGACAACAAGGAAACCATTGCTTAATCCAAGATTCGCACCTATGTTTTCTTACAAGACTTTTACAATTTTAACTCTTACGTTTAGGTCTTTGATCTCTTTTTAGTTAACTTTTTGCATATGGTGCGAAGTAGGAGTTCAGCTTCATTTTCTTTGGTTGTACAGTCTATTCTTTCCTCATTGAATTATCTTAAGGACATTGTTTAAACCACGTGATCATAAAAGCTTGAGTTTATTTCTGGACGCTCCCATCTATCCCCCTGATCTCTAGGTCAAGTTTTATGCCACTGCCACGCAGTACTGTTTATTCTCTCTTTCTACTTATATTTTCAAATATTACTTCAGTGAACATTTGCAATAAAAACTCTAAAAGTCATTATAGTAATACAGTGAGTCTCTTGAAATATGTTAGTTCAGAAAGAAGTAGCGTAACAGAGCTTTCCTTCTGAAAGAGCTGCCAGCTGGGAAAATCATCAGGTAAGTTGTTCTACAGGACAGGCTTCAGTGTGAGAAGGAAGTAGACTTTGAGAAGCCCTTTATGTTCACGGACAGTGATGTTCGCTCAGGGGCGTTTTTCTTCTTTCCTCACCTAAGTCAAGCATGCCCACCTTCTGCTTAAGTAGGATGATTTCTCAGCCAGGAGCACAAGAGTATATTTAAAAGATGACACCAATCCTTAGAATGAGACTTTGGTGGGTTTTCAGAGAATGTGTAATTTTGACCCCATGGACTGTAGCCCACCAGGATCCTCCATTCATGAGATTTTTCAGGCAAGAATACTGGAGTGGATAGCCATTTCCTTCTGCAGGGGTCTTTCCAACCCAGGGATCAAACCCAGGTTTCCTGCATTGCAGGAAGATTCTTTACTGTCTGAGCCATCAGGGAAACCCTATTGATATCGTACAGCTAGTGACATTTTGAGTGGGGTGATGACTTATGAGAGATTCTTCAAAGTTTTGACTCTACAAATGGCAATAATTCTGATGGGAGGAAAATAAGAAGGGTGTCTAAAGAAATAAATGATTGTCCAAGTATTGTTTTCAATTTTGTAAGGACAGTGACCAGATTCATCTTGCCTGTCACTGTATTTTTATGGCTAGAAGGGACCCTGGCATAGAATTGGTGCTGATAAGCATTTGCTAAACAAATAAGCTTGTATTTTAATAAAATACTCTATGTCTATATAATTGAATGGAAAGAAACGAGTGTAAAAAGGAAATGGAAAGAGAAGGCATTGATTAATTGGAAGGAAATAACCCAGAACAAGATACTAGAAAATATTAAATGAAAATTGAATAAGTTGAAAACAGAAGACTGTCACAAAAGAAGTGTTCCCACTTATACTACACATTGGTCATGAGTGAATAGGCATTTTGCTCTATACAGTCACTCAGGGACCCAGGCTGATGGAGGCTCAGCATCTTTGCCTGCCTCACCTGGATCATGCAGCCTCATCAGTCACTGTGGCTGTAAGAGTTAACTGGAGACCTGCATGCAGGCTCCTGAAGGCTTCTGCTCAGCAATGAAACACGAATCCACTGAACTGCAAGGAGCTGGGAAATAGGAGCAAGGACCCACAGTCTAATATTTAATCTTTTATACATTGCCAATTTTTAAACTTCATGCTGCTTTATCTTCAACCTAAAGGATAATATCTAGGAAATCATGGATTTGGTCTTCTATTATATTTTCTCTAATACATATTAGGGATGAATGACTTTTAGAAATAGGAAAGTCCATTTACCTAGAATTATCTCACATATTGCACAACGTGTCATTTTAAGAGACAGATGAACTTTGGACGCAACTGACTTCAAAAAAGAGAAAAAGGGAACAAAGCTTGTATGAGAGGGAGAGCACACAGACGTTGTGACACCCTGTAGGATTCAGGAGTGCATCACACTGCAGAACAATTATAACAATGGTGTCCCCAGACTGGGACAATGACTCTAACTTGGGAATATTGAACAAGATGGATATGCCTAAGAATTAAGTCATGGGAAATTAATAATAGTAGTAAAGAAATGCAACAGGAAAATTAGTTATAAAAATTGAGTTTTGACTTTCTACATTTTTTTTTGATGCCTTGTTTTAGTCATTTTACGAGGCTGGATATTTGAAGGCAAAGTAAACTGGTTCACTTCAAAATCACTTTGCTTTGATAATAACAATCCTGGTATTGTAACCACCTGCTGTGCTCACCTTATCTCACTTGATCTTTTCAAAAACCATATAAATTGGATTCTATTAATAGTCCCACTTTAAAGATGAGACATCTGAGGCTAATTTACATTAAGATACTTGACCCAGATCACAGAGCTAAACTGAAACCCACGTCTTTGTCTAAAACCCAAACCTTCGAAAGGAGTTCTTATTTCCCAGGTTGTTTTAGGGTCCTTCTTTTAAATTTTTCCATCATTGCTTGTCTCTTACTCTTCTTTGAAGAGGCAGCAAGGTGTAAAAAACTAGTTCAAAGAGGATTGTTATTAGTAGATTTTCTGAGTGGTTATTCTGTCTCATTTCATTTTCTTACTTTCATTTTTTTTTATCCCTTTTTCTTCTTTTTAACATCTTTCCCAGTCCAGAGGCCAGAATCAACAGGATCAAAAATCAAACAAAAATCTTGAGCTTCCCTAAGGACACACATGGGGGATTTGGGAATCTCAGCTGTACAAATATGACGCCATCTTTAGACAAACCATCTAGAAAGGTGGGGGGTGTGGGGGACCAGCCTCTGTGTGTTGCACACAGATGTCTTGTCACCATGCCTCCAGCCAGCTTTATTATCTGACAGATACGGAGCACAAATATTGACTTTTGCTATTTTTACTGTAACTGCGGCTATAAATGTTGATTACTGCCGGAGAGAGCAGACTGGGAAGAAAGCAGCAGTGTCTTCACAGCCCAAGAGAGCTTTTGTCTTTGCCTCGGGACAGAAGAAAGTAGGATATGAATAAGGTCCTCATGGAATGATTCAATACAGGAATAATAAAGTGGTGATGATGTGAAAGATCCCATGGATTTGACAGACTTGGGGAGAAAAAAAATTCCCTATTGATTCTGAATTGTCATCTGTGTTCATTTAGCCCAAGCAAGTTCTGAATGTAGGAAACACAGGAACTTAACAGAACTCAGCCTCTCTCCCATGTTACACACTCTCATCCAGTGGAACTTCTTTCTCTTCCTAAGGCTACACACAATCATTGATAACTACATTTTCCAATTTCTTCCCATCCATACCCCAACATGGCATGGCAAGGGAAGTAATCCATCAGGATGTAGAGTTTTGTTGGTCTTCTGTAGGAAACGAAGGAATTCCTCTTTTGGTGGCAATCTATTCATGTGGCAAATGTACATAAAGCATGGGAATTTTCCCATTTAGAGCTTTTTGTTTTTCAGATCCACGTTTAAGATTTAGATCACCAGTGTAGAGTAATTCAGGTATCCTGTTTGATTAGATCTATTATGTTCTGTGTGATCTTTGTGCATGTAGGCATGCTCAGTCATATCCGACTCTTTGTGACCCCATGGACTGTAGCCAGGCTCCTCTGTCCATGGGATTTCCCAGGCAAGAATACTGGAGTGGGTTGCCATTTCCTCCTCCAGAGCATCTTCCTGACCCAGGGATCATAGACTCATCTCTGGTGTCTCCTGCATTGGCAGTCAGATTCTTTACCACTGTGCTGCCTGGGAAGTCCTCAGCTTCAGAAACCATCAAGATCAGAGTTCTCCTTAAAGACACTGACATGATGGAGGGATGGGCTGCTCTAAACCTGGGAGTGGGTCTCCAGATAACTGACTTCTAGATGCAAGAAAATAGACTCGGCAGCTCAGCCAGGTACCCAAAGGGACCCAGCCAGGTACCCAGCCTTGGTACCCAGCCTCGCCATGGTTCAAGGCTGTAGAATCTCTACCTCAAGGTCCATCTATCTCTGACCAGCATCTAACCTCAGGCACCAACCAGCCCAGAGCAAACAAACAGATCTGCACCTTCTTGAGAGGTTCAGGGAGTAGGAATAAGATCCATTGAGCCACCATCAGTGTCAAAAAGCACTCAGACAGATGAAGAGGAACACAGTAACAACTGTGGTCTAGAGGAGAAAGGGCGCCTGTGTGTTGAAGGTGGGAGTCTACATCTGTGCATGCTAAGGACAGATGAAGCCCTAGGTTTCCTTTAGATTCACTGTCAGGAGACCTAACACATTAGTTCATTGCAGCAGTGGCTTCTGTGGTCAAAGGCTGCTGATATCTTCCTTGAAAGAGTCTTTCATTGAATTGACTTAATGAGTTCCATTTAGGGGATTCTATTGACTGTGCAATGGCACCCCACTCCAGTACTCTTGCCTGGAAAATCCCATGGATGGAGGAGCCTGGTGGGCTGCAGTCCATGGGGTCGCTGAGGATCGCACACAACTGAGCGACTTCACTTTCACTTTTCACTTTCATGCATTGGAGAAGAAAATGGCAACCCACTCCAGTGTTCTTGCCTGGAGAATCCTAGGGACAGAGGAGCCTAGTGGGCTGCCGTCTATGGGGTCACACAGAGTCGGGCACGACTGAAGTGACTTAGCAGCAGCAGCAGCAGCAGCATTGACTATGCCAAAGCCTTTGACTCTGTGGATCACAATAATCTGTGGAAAATTCTGAAAGAGATGGGAATACCAGACCACCTGACCTGCCTCTTGAGAAACCTATATGCAGGTCAGGAAGCAATAGTTACAGCTGGACATGAAACAACAGACTGGTTCCAAACAAGAAAAGGAGTACATCAAGGCTGTATATTGTCACCTTGCTTATTTAACTTATATGCAGAGTATACCATGAGAAATGCTGGGCTGGAAGAAGCACAAACTGGAATCAAGATTGCTGGGAGAAATATCAATAACCTCAAACATGCAGATGACACCACCCTTATGGCAGAAAGTGAAGAGGAACTAAAAATCCTCTTGATGAAAGTGAAAGAGGAGAGTGAAAAAGTTGGCTTAAAGCTCAACATTCATAAAACTAAGATCATGGCATCTAGTCCTATCACTTCATGGCAAATAGATGGGGAAACAGTGGAAACAGTGGCTAACTTTATTTTTTGGGGCTCCAAAATCACTGCAGATGGTGATTGCAGCCATGAAATTAAAAGGTACCTTACTCCTTGGAAGGAAAGTTATGACCAACCTAGATAGCATATTAGAAAGCAGAGACATTACTTTGCCATCAAAGGTCTGTCTAGTCAAGGCTATGGTTTTTCCAGTGGTCGTGTATGGATGTGAGAGTTGGACTGTGAAGAAACCTGAGCACCGAAGAATTGCTGCTTTTGAACTGTGGTGTTGGAGAAGACTCTTGAGAGTCCCTTGGATTGCAAGGAGATTCAACCAGTCCATCCTAAAGGAGATCAGTCCTGGGTGTTCATTGGAAGGACTGATGTTGAAGCTGAAACTCCAGTACTTTGGCCACCTCATGCGAAGAGTTGACTCATTGGAAAAGACCCTGATGCTGGGAAAGATTGAGGGCAGGAAGAGAAGGGGACAACAGAGGATGAGATGGTTGGATGGCATCACTGACTCGATGAACATGAATTTGGGTGAACTCCGGGAGTTGGTGATGGACAGGGAGGCCTGGTGTGCTGCGGTTCATGAGGTCACAAAGAGTTGGACACGACTGAGCAACTGAACTGAACTGGATCCAAGAGAGGTAGGATGGAACACATGAACATATCATATCAGGGGAAAAAAACCTGGTTTCAGAGTCAAGCAGAATTGGATACAATTCTAGATCCAGACACATACACTTTGTGTGATTTTGTAAAAGTTTCTTTTTTTTTTTTTCCTGAGCCTCATTTTCATTTTCTATAAAAAGAGAAAAATGACATGGTTATTGCGAGGCTGAAAATAAACGATATCTGTACAGTGTTTACCATACATAGACTTCCCTGGTGTGGTGGGTCAGTGGTAAAGAACCCACCTGCCAGTGCAGAAGACATGGGATCAATCCCTGATCCGAGAAGATCCCACACACAGCGGGACAACTAAGCCTCTCACACCTGTATGCGAATACTGGAACAACCTTAGCTTTTACTAGACAGACCTTTGTCGGCAGAGCGATGTCTCTGCTTTTCAATACGCTATCTTGGCCTGTCACAGCTGTTCTTCCAAGGAGCAAGCATCTTGGAGACTGGGAGAAATCCACATACAGCTTTCTTTGGCTCACTCATAAGTCATTTTCCCCCAATAAGCAAAAATCTCACCTAAAACAAATTAGATCATTTTGCTTTTCTTAACAACATGTCACAGATTTTCGTCTCCTCCTTCCCATGTTTTGTCAGTCATGAGACATGATCTTGCAGAGACCCTGACAAGGCTGAGCTCACAGCAGAACTAGCCTGACCCAGAAACCTCGTGGGTGAATCTTCCTAAAACATCACAGCCCCATTTCAGGGCCTTTGTGGTCAGTCTTCAGATAACAGTCTCAGCTCCTTACAGTGTGTCCACCACCTCATCTGCAGTGTCTGCCATTTTTAGTTTGTGTTGAACTCTACAGAGTTGAGAAAAAAAAAAAAACATTTTCAGGCAAGCAGTTCAGAAGTCAAGGTGATCAATGACTTCCATTCTTTCCCACATGACATTCCAGAGACGTCAACTCAAGGTAGCAACGTCCTCAAACAGAAAAATCAAACTATCCCAGCCCCCTTGCTGTGTCGTCTGAGTCACCATGGGGAATCTTGTAGGATTTTCCCATTAATTCTCAAGAATGGCCCACTCCAGCCTTCATGATGAGTTTATCAGTCTGCGTTTTATTAGTAGGCCCGTTATGCGTTTTCCAGGATGTATGATTATCACCATATGTGAGATATACATCTCTAGTCACCTCTGAGATGGCAAGTAGGATATTCCCCAGGGATGTCTTGCCACTGGGTGAAAGGGGCGCCCCTACCTGGAGAGACAGCCGTCTGCTGTGTCCAACCAGCAGGGGCCGGGGAGGAGCAGTGTATGGAGAGGGCGGGAAGTAAAGTCTGAAAGATGTATTCCATGCTGTAATGGCTTGTTTACACCCGTAGTAATTATTTTAAAATCTCAACACTAAAAAAAGTGTTTCAGTGTCCTAATTCATAATGGAATGATTACTAAGACCAGGGTACTAGACACACTCAAGGTCCTTTTTTCTTTGACCATTTCTGAATGAATGCCCCACAAAGGCATCCTCCGGATTTTTAAATATGCCGTGAAAGAGCCTGAAGGTGAGCCCTCCACTGTATTCACAGTAGTTACCTTCTTGAGGGAAGAAGACTTAAGAGAAGTTTATTTTTAGGCGATTGGACTATTTGTTCAATATTATCCTATTAGAATGTTTTCACATGTTAAACTTTAAAAAATTATACAATAATACAGATAAGACGACCTCACAGGAGTGCTAAGCCTGCCTAGTTGAGCAATTTAGGACATTTCCTCAAGGTTTCTGGACCCAGTTTCTCATCAGAAAGAGACAGTGCTTGGTCAAGCTGTCCACCAAGACTCCGTTCCTGGGAAGAGAGAGATGAGGAATCAGAGGATGGCGAGAGAGAAAACTGAATGTGTGTGTGTGTGTGTGTGTGTGTGAATATGTGACGATTGTGCTCCAAGACCCCAGCCTGTTCAAATCACCCCCAAGAGAAATTCATGGATGTCCTTCTACCTTAAACCAAGTTTGAAAAATGCAGGGCTAAATAATTCACTACTAATAATTCTGGTTCTACAAAATGTCCAAACTAAACCAGAGCAGCCAGTAAGAGGAACTTCTAGATCACAAGTCTTGAGCTCTGAGCTGAAAAGTACAGTATACCTGGAAGCCTGTGGAAGCCCTCAGCTCTCACCTCTGCCTGTTGAAGGAGGCAGCAAAGAAAGTGAAGGAACCTCCGCATCCAGCCCTCCTTCTGCCTGATTCTTTGTGTCTCGGGGCTGGGGTTGCCTCTGCAGGTCTCATCCTGACCTGACATGTTATGATCCTTTAGTTTTTTTCTTTATGTATATTTTTATTGGAGTGCAATTGCTTTACAATGTTGTGTTAGTTTCTGCTATACAACAGTGTGAGTCAGCTATAAGTTTACATATAGTCTCCTCCCTGTTGAACCTCTCTCCCATCCCTGCCGCTCCATTTGACCCCTCTCCGTCACCATAGTGCGCCAAGCTGAGCTCCCTGTGCTGCAGAGCAGCTTCTCCCTAGCTGTCTGTTGGACACATGGTAGTGTATACATGTCAATGCTGCTCTCTCAGTTCATCCCACCCTTTCCTTCCCCTCTTGTATCCGCCTGTGCATTTTCTACTCCTGCATCTCTATTTGTTCCCTGCAAATAAGTTCATTTGAGCCATTTCTCTAGATCCCACACATATGTGTTAATATATGCCATTTATTTTTCTCTTATTGACTTACTTGACTCTGTATGACACACTCTAGGTCTGTCCACGTCTCTACAAAAGTGACTCTTTAGTTTTGAAATTCAAACTAAGCACTGTTATTTATCAGTGAGAACTCTTCCTATGGCGAGTGATGGAAAATCCAAAGAAGTTTACAAAATCTAAAAGGGATGGTATTTTTTCACCTACCGAGAGTTGAGAGCTTTAAGCTTAGATGGATCCCATGCATCAAGTGATACAACTGGTGTCTTCTCTTCTCATCCTGTGTTCCCCCCTTGTCCTGTTCTCAGGTTCCAGGTGATGACCGGGTGGCTGCCTTCAGGTTCTATCCAGAATAAGGTGGAACATTCCTTTCTGGTCATCTCTCTCTGCTCACTTCCTTGAAAGTCCAGGATTTACTCACCAGGCGAACTGTAGCCCTTGGTCCTCTAGATCCCAATCATGGGGGAGGGGAGAACTGGAGTTCTGATTTAGAGCATAATTTCCTGACATGTAGAAAAAACAGTAGGTCCACCGCCCTACTGGCGTTTCTGACTACTTTTATAAAAAGTTCTGAAAACAGTAGGGGACAGACTGGCCTGGGTGGCCACTCCTGTATCCTCCTCTGTCTTCCGTGAGTCCAAAGAAAGAATCAGGGGACTTCCCTGGCTCTCCAGTGGTAAAGCCTTCTTCCAATGCTGGGGTTATGGGTTCAATCTATGGTCTGGGAACTAAGATCCCACATGCCTCAGGCCAAAAAACCAAAACATAAAATAGAAGCAATATTGTAACAAATTCAAGAAAGACTTTAGAAATGGTACACATCAAAAAGAAATCTTAGAAAACATAATCAGAGACAAATGTTACCTCTCTGCAGCTTAAGTTTTCTGATATAACATACTTGTAACAAAGGTTTTTTATAAAGCAATATACCTTTTAATTTAAATGTCAAATATTTTCAAATTATGGGGAAGTACATCAATACTCTCTTAAGCATTACTACATAAGCAATCCTTGAAGAGGGTAGTCCACAGACTGAGTCTCAAGTAGATTAAGAAGAGAATCAGAGACTGAGGGTGTTGTTGCATGAAAAATAGTAACTATGCCAGGTTATATACAATGGAGACCTCTGCTGCTGCTGCTGCTGCTAAGTCGCTTCAGTCGTGTCCGACTCTGTGCGACCCCACGGACGGCTGCCCACCAGGCTCCCCTATCCCTGGGATTCTCCAGGCAAGAACACTGGAGTGGGTTGCCATTTCCTTCTCCAATGTGAAGTTGCTCAGTCGTGTCTGACTCTTAGCGACCCCATGGACTGCAGCCTACCAGGCTCCTCCATCCATGGGATTTTCCAGACAAGAGTGCTGGAAAATGACTTGTTAACCAAAGCCAATCTCTGTTTAGCATGAGAAAAACATTATTTTAGTTCATTAATAATTCCCACAGTGTCTTCTTTAATATTTTGAGAGTCATTTCAAATGGAAACACTTTCATATGCACACAGCAATGACTGTTTAAAAAGTGGGCTTCCCATGTGGTTCAGTGGTAAAGAATCCATCAGCCAATGCAGGAGACTTGGGTTCAGTCACTGGATTGAGAAGATCCCCTGGAGAAGGAAATGGCAATCCACTCCAGTATTCTTGCCTGGAGAATCCCATGGACAGAGGAGCCTCCTGGCTGTCTACAGTCCTTGGGGTCCCAGTGAACCAGACACGACTGAGTGACCAAACAACAATGATGTATATACACACTCATTGTACACACATAATTATTATTACTAATTGTAATAATAACCTGAGGTAATGAGGAAAGAAAAGGTCGAGCTTCCAAAGACAAAACGTGTGGATGTTGAGAGCACCATTAGCTGAAAGGAAAAAAAGAAATTTACTCTCATATTTTCACCAAGTTTTTTAGAGTCTTGAATAGCAGAAACCGTTCTTATTGATTAAATTTCATAATTCTGAATTTGATCAAATCATAAAACACCCATCAGACTGCAGTTTTTATAACCATTATAGATAATGAAGGGAAAATGGAATTAGTAAGTTATGGGTCACTGAGTATTCAATTATCTCAGCTTTATCTTGTTAAGAAAAATTAGAAATTATGCACACATGTCTGTGTTTGCAACCCCAGGAAGCATTTCTTCTAAACTCACAGAAGCTGTTTCCAGCTCTCTGTGGCAGCGTCTTACAGGCGAGCAGCAGATACTTTTTTTTTTCATGTGTATGGACACTTGTTGGTGAATAGATGGGGAAAAATGGAAACAGTGACAGACTGTTTTCTTGGGCTCCAAAATCATCATGGATGGTGACAGCAGCCATGAAATTAAAAGACACTTGCTCCTTGGAAGAAAAGCTATGACTAACCTAGATAGTATATTAAAAAGCAGAGACACATCTTTGTTGACAAAGGTCTGTATGTTGAAAGCTATGGTTTTTCCAGTAGTCACGTACAGATGTGAGAGAGAGTCCATAGAGAAGGCTGAGCACCCGAGAATTTATGCTTTCGAGCTGTGGTACTGGAGAAGACTGTTGAGACTCCCTTAGACAGCAAGAAGAACAAAATAGTCAGTCCTAAAGGAAATCAACCTTGAATATTCATTGGAAGGACTGATGCTGAGGCTGAACCTCCAATACTTGGCCACCTGATGCAAAGAGCCAACTCATTGGAAAAGACCCTGGTGCTGGGAAAGGTTGAGAGCAGGAGGAAAAGAGGGCAGCGGAGGATGAGATGGATGGATGGCATCACCAACTCAATGGACATGGGTTTAAGCAAGCGCCAGGAGATGGTGAAGGACACGGAAGCCTGGCGTGCTGCAGTCCATGGGGTCGCAAAGAGCTGGATATGCCTGAGCGACTGAACAACAACAACAACATGGACACGTGTCCTCTAGGAGCACAGGCTTGGGTTTCACTGTGGACCCTTCCCAGAGTCCAGACCAAGCCAAGACCTTCGTCACACCCCTGGGCTCAGACCTGAAGAGTTTCCCTGAAGTGCAGATGCGGCGCTCCGATTCCTGCCGCCAGTCTCCCGCTGCTGCTGCTGCTGCTGCTAAGTCGCTTCAGTCGTGTCCGACTCTGTGTGACCCCACAGACGGCAGCCCACCAGGCTCCCCCGTCCCTGGGATTCTCCAGGCAAGAGCACTGGAGTGGGTTGCCATTTCCTTCTGCAATGTCTCCTAAGAAATGCTAAATACTTGTTAGGAGTTTAAGTTAACCAGCTCAGAGGTGTCTGGCTCCAGCTGAAAATGTCTCCACTTGACTCAAACTTCATCGGCCTGTTGTAAAACCAGCAGGGGGAGCCATAACATAAAGGTGTTTTAGGGAGTTAGCCTTTATAAAATTGCAGTATTGTTGATTGTTTCTTTGGATGGGTGATATTCACAGCAGGGGTTCCATAACTTGTGACACACCACTGATGGCATGAGATTCTCTAAGGGACGTTGAGGTAAAGGTGGCTATCTTTACATTCCCATTTATGTGACTAAGAATGAATACAGAAACATCTTTACCAATCTTAGAAACTGCTGATGGTTGCCTTCACTGTGTCAGAAATCTTAAGGCACTTTCACAGCACAGATTGGAGAGGAGAAGTTATCGGTCCATGGGCTTCACTGTTCACAGCCTCGCTGAAGAAGATCCTAGAACTCCCTGCACGTATGCTAAATTGTTTCAGTTGTGTCTGACTCTTTGAGACCCAATGGATCATAACCCACCAGGCTCCTCAGTCCATGGGGTTTCCCAGGGAAGAATACTGGAGTGGGTTGCCATGCCGTCCTCCAGGGGATCTTCCTGATTCAGGGATTGAACCTGATTATCTTATGTCTCCCGCATTGGCAGATGGATTCTTTACCACTAGGACCACCTGGGAAGCCCCAGAGCTTCCTGAAAGGGCCCCCATGCATCCAGGAGTCATGTGCTCATCATCTAGGACAGGTAGGCATCTGAGAAAGCTGAGCTTTGTTTCTCCCTGTGATGAGCTCAAGGCACCTGAAATCATACAGGCAGAGAAACCAGCTGTGACCACTGTTTTGACCTAGAGTAGTAGCAGGGATGGTGCCACCATGAAGGCAGGTGCTGGCCCAGCTGATTTCTTGTTCTACCACAAACCCAGAACTACCACCCGAGGCTCAAAGGCTCAAAGTACCACCTGTTGCTCTGGCTGTTTCCTCCTTCTTACAGGAAAGTGGACCTTAATTTCAGCAAAGCAAAACTAATTTTTCATTCTTCGTTTTCCAAACTCTGAAAGATTTAAAATACTATAGTTAAAGTGATTCAAACTTAGCCCCTTTTAGGTAGATTCAGCTCTATGAATGTCAGCAGAGGAAAGCACACACAGAGAAAACATTCTGCCAAAGAAGAGAAACAATCTGAAAAATCAGACTGTGAGATGAAATTCCTACAGGAGATAGAACAAAATACATGAGAATCTCTTAATTTGTATTGTTTTAAAGTCTTTCTTGAATTTGTTACAGTATTGTCTCTGTTTTATGTTTTTTTTTGGTGGGGGGGGCGGTGCCTGAGGCATGTGTGATCTTAGTTCCCGAACAAGTGATCAAACCCACAACCCTAGCATTGAAAGGTGAAGTCTTTACCACTGGATGGCCAGGAAAGTCCCTCTTATTGGTATTCTGATCAAGTTTGAGAAGAGGTGGCATCAGTGGATATAGAGTCATGAAAAGGTACAGTTCTGAGGTCAGACAGATTGTTTACAGATGAAAAGCCAACCTGTTAAATTTTAAAACCTCCTGCAAGAAGTGGGTGGAAAAAGAGACTGTCTTGCAAATGATTTTGTTGTCTGTATGAATCATTTTAACCCCTAGGCTAGGACTAAAGTCAAAGTGAAAGTTGCTCAGTTGTGTATGACTCTTTGTGACCCCATGGAGAATTTTCTAGGCCAGAATACTGGAGTGGGTAGCCTTTCCCTTCTCCAGGGGCTCAGCCCAGGGATTGAACCCAGATCTCCTGCATTGCAGGTGGATTCTTTACCAGCTGAGCCACAGGGGAAGCCCAGGAATACTGGAGGGGGTAGTCTATTCCTTCTCCAGTGGATCTTCCTGATCCAGGAATCGAACTGGGGTCTTCTGCATTGCAGGCAGATTTGTTACCAACTGAACTATTAGGGAAGCCTTAAGGATGTAACCATGGTTTTTCCAGTGGTCATGTATGGATGTAAGTTGGACTGTGAAGAAAGCTGAGTGCTGAAGAATTGATGCTTTTGAACTGTGGTATTGGAGAAGACTCTTCAGAGTCCCTTGGACTGCAAGGACATCCAACCAGTCCAATCTAAAGGAGATCGGTCCTGGGTGTTCTTTGGAAGTTCAGGTTAGTTCAGTTCAGTCGCTCAGTCGTGTCTGACTCTTTGTGACCCCATGAATCGCAGCACGCCAGGCCTCTCTGTCCATCACCAACTCCCGGAGTTCACGCAGTCTCACGTCCATCGAGTCAGTGATGCCATCCAGCCATCTCATCCTCTGTCATCCCCTTTTCCTCCTGCCCCCAATCCCTCCCAGCAACAGAGTCTTTTCCAGTGAGTCGACTCTTCTCATTAGGTGGCCAAAGTACTGGAGTTTCAGCTTTAGCATCATTCCTTCCAAAGAAATCCCAGGGCTGATCTCCTTCAGAATGGACTGGTTGGATCTCCTTGCAGTCCAAGGGATTCTCAAGAGTCTTCTCCAACACCACAGTTCAAAAGCATCAACTATTTGGTGCTCAGCCTTCTTCACAGTCCAACTCTCACATCCATACATGACCACAGGAAAAACCATAGCCTTGACTAGACGGACTTTAGTCGGCAAAGTAATGTCTCTGCTTTTGAATATACTATCTAGGTTGGTCATAACTTTTCTTCCAAGGAGTAAGTGTCTTTTAATTTCATGGCTGTAATCACCATCTGCAGTGATTTTGGAGCCCCCAAAAATAAAGTGTGACACTGTTTCCACTGTTTCCCCATCTATTTCCCATGAAGTGATGGGACCGGATGCCATGATCAGAATGATGCTAAAGCTGAAACTCCAGTACTTTGGCTACCTCATGCGAAGAGTTGACTCATTGGAAAAGACTCTGATGCTAGGAGGGATTGGGGGCAGGAGGAGAAGGGGACGACCCAGGATGAGATGGCTGGGTGGCATCACTGACTTGATGGACATGAGTTTGAGTGAACTCTGGGAGTTGGTGATGGACAGGGAGGCCCGGTGTGCTGTAATTCATGGGGTTGCAAAGTTGAACACGACTGAGCGACTGAACTGAACTGAACTGAAGGATATAACCAAAAAATAAGGACTTCCAGTAATGATTGCATGTATATTTTCAAGAGTTCTCTAGTGATAATGTGGGCTTTCCCTGATGGCTCAGAAGGTAAAGAATCTGCCTGCAATGCAGGAAACACAGAAGATGCTGGTTCAGTTCCTGAGTCAGTAAGATCCTTTGGAGGAGGAAATGACAACCCAACCCAGTATTCTTCCCTGGAAAATTCCATGGACAGAGGAGCCTGAAGGGCTACAGTCCATGAATGCAAGGAAGTCAAACCAGTCAATTCAACAGGAAATCAACCCTGAATATTCATTGGAAGGACTGACGCTGAAGCTGAAGCTCCAGTACTTTGGCCACCTGATGTACAGAGTCAACTTGTTGGAAAAGACCCTGATGCTGGGAGAGGTTGAGAGCAGGAGGAAAAGAGGGCAGCAGAGGATGATGAGATGGTTGGATGGCATCACTAACTCAACGGACATGGGTTTGAGCAAGCTCTGGGAGATAGTGAAGGCTTCCTCCAGAAGACAAGGAAGCTTGGCATGCTGCAGTCCTTGGGGTTGCAAAGAGTCAGGCATGACTTAGCCAGTGAACAACAACAAAGCTGTCAGGATGTGGTTGAAAAACGGAGGCTTTAAATGGCATGAAGAACATTTGCCTCCCTCCTCCCTCTCCAAATATGTGGAAAAACAGCAAGGAAGAATGTTCTAAGGGGAAGTGCATTTTTTAAATGTCAAGAAGGTGGAGTGACAGAGGATTTAGGAGAGTCAATTTCTCATTGAATAGGAGCTTCAGTTGACAGCGTAGAAATTTCTTTGAAGAAAGTGGAGAGATTTGAGAGAAATTATAAAGAAGAACGTAGCAGAGAGATGATTAATGGATGACAAAGTGTTACGTCTCATGCATTGAGAAATGATATGAGTTAGACACAAAGGAGTAAAATAACCACACTGAGTTATATTCTAGATTTTTTTTTTTTTTTTTTTGGCCACATGGCATGTGGGCTCTTAGTTCCTGGCCAGGGATTGAACCTGTGCCCCTTGCATCAGAAACTGGGATTCTTAATCACTGGACCACCAGGGAAGTTCTCTTCTAGATATAATTTTTTTAAATGTCATTTTTAGTGGAAAAATTATAATAAGTACAGAAGCAGAAGGAGGTCAACAACTTAAATGGGAGCTAAAAGCACTTTGTTGCCAGATGGTGACTCCAAATATCAGACACCAGAGGGGCAACACTGTTATCCATTTTGAGGTTGAAAGATTGTGAGACTGGAATTTTATACCCAGCTGTTGTTTACGTGATAGGGTGCTGAAAATTCTCAGAAATGTAAGGACACATAAAATACAGCAATCAACATACACTTCTTATACATGCGCCCTGAGAACTTGAGTAAATGAAGAAATGTTAGGAACATAGCTTCTATATCAAGATGGGACTTTAAGCACATATATACCTCTCTGTTTTCTCTTCAAATCCCAGGAAAATGACTAAAAGATAAGAATGAGATTAAGTCTGCAGCAGTCCTGGAAAACAGATGCTTTTATCTGCAGAATTTTTTTTAATCTGCAGAAATTTTAAGGAATTTTGGAAGATTGTAACGTAGACTGGTTGGACCAGGAAAATAGAGCCAAGACAATCACAAACAAACAGAGACGCCTGCAATGGATCACTGAAGAAGCAAGTACCAGTCTTCCCCACACAGCCCTGGAAAAACTCCAAGATCATCAGCAAGAGCTGGAAATATTTGTTGAATGATGTTGAATGAATGGGAAGACTGTGTGGCAATTAGCAGCCTAATTAATTGAAGGGTTGCCAACCCAGCTGGACTGGTCCTCAGCTCTGCTACACAGAAGGCTGGCTATGACATTTTCTCCTAGGATATAGCAGATGAGATGACTTCTGTAAATAAAGGGGAGGCTCTGCTTGCCAAAAAGGGAAAAATAATAGGAGAGCAGCCCCGTAGATGGGGGAAATGTCCTAAAACTCTCTGCTCCAAGAGGAATAGTTGCTTGGCTTGCTCCAACTCATTGAGATGAGCTCTTAAACTGCACATATACTCTCTGCTTGCCCAACCTGAAAAGAAGTCTGTTTGTGGCAACACCCCCACCCATCCACCCAACGAGGACTGAAGCATGCTCCAGTTTGGGGCAGGGATCTGGGGTAGGAATGGTACCTTCCACAATTGCTGGGGAGTCAGTGGAGTGACCAACAGTGATCACTCTCATCTTTCAATCATAATTATAGGTGGACAAGCAGGTCTTGAGGAAAAGCAAACCATTAAAAAGAAGCATCTACAAAGACAGTGGAGCAGATGATTTCTGAGATATTAACAAAGGCACGAGAGGATAACTTAACTCAAGTAGAATCAGCAAAAATACATGATGAATAGTGAATAAATAGGTCAGTAGATAGATGATGGGTGATAGATGAATAGGTAGATGGACATAAAGATAGATACGAAAACTTATTTTGAAAATGAATCAAATGATAAAATCTGAGAAATTTAAAAATTGCTTAAATTGTTACAGTCATGGGAATACTACTTAGAGCTGAACTTAGTAAACTCTGATCATTTTCCTTTCCTGCACAACTCTTTACACTGCCTGGAAACAATAATTATCTTTTTGTTCATTTTTTTTTTTTGCTCAGTTTTCCACGTTTTTATTGCCAGTTTAATCCATATTCTCCAGCAATGATCTGGCTCTCTTCTCAACAAATTTTTACATATTAGGCATTGTAATGCTTTCATTTGTTTGGAGGAATTTCTCCATGACTTGTTGCAGTGTGGAAAGATTATCTTCTGCAAGGGTTATCCTAGCTTCTCTGATCTTCTTCCCCTCCTGGAGATTTTTCTTCACTTCTCTCTTGCTGGATACCCCGTTTCTTCAGTCTCATGTCTTCTTTCTGGGTTTACTCCTTTGTTTTGGTGGAGCACATCCTCCAGTGACTTTCCTTGGAAGGATGTATAAGAGGTAAATGTTTTGAGACCTTCAATTTCTGAAACTGTTTGCAAATTTTTACCCAACACTTGATTGACAGTTGAGCTAGGTTTCCAGTTTTAAGGATAGAAATAGGAATTGGAAAATATTGTTTGCTTTTCTTATAGTTTTCAATATTTGCTATTAAGAAATCTGAGATCACTGGGACTCTTGATCTTTGGTATAAAACTGGTGTTTCATTTTCTTCCTGTCTAGGAGACTATAGGGTGTCTTCTCTGTTCCCACCCTTTTGATACAACACAGTGAACGGCTTGAAGTGTATCTCTTTTCATTCTTTCTCTTAGTCACTCAGACAACAGGTCTTTGAATCTGGAAGTTCGTGTACTCTGTCCTGCCAGATATTCTTTAATTATCTTGATCATTTCCTCCCCTCCATTTTATTTGTTCTTTCTTTCTAGAATTCTCATGATATGATTACTGGATCTTTTGGATTGTTTTTCTCAAATTCTCAGAGTCCCTTCCACGGGTAGGAAGTGAAGTGACAGAATTCTTAAACTAAAGGCTAAGCGTGAAAAATCCTAGCACTACGTCTGAAACCTTTCCTCCAACACTGCCCCACCCTTTTTACACAGGGAGATATGCCATTAGCAGAGGGTAGGACAAATTGAGAGAGTAACATGGAAACATATACATTACCATATGTAAAATTAGATAGCCAGTGGAAATTTACTGTATGACACAGGGAGCTCAAATCCGGTGTTCTGTGATAGCCTAGATGGGTGGGATGAGGTAGGAGGTGGGAGGGAGGTTCAAGAGGGAGGGGACATATGTATACCTATGGCTGATTCCTGTTGATGTTTGACAGAGGCCAACACAATATTGTAAAGCGATTATCCTTCATAAATAAATTGAAAAAAATAATGTGAAGGCAACATACGAAATGGAAGAAAAGATTTGCAAATCATGTACCTGATAAAGACTGATATCTAGAATATATAAAAGGCTCTTAGAAATCAAAAGGAAAAAGAAGTAATCCTTTTCAAAAAGAAAATACAAGAAAAAGTGTTTGTGGAAATAAATGAAAGCAGCTAGTGAGGGTAAGCGAGAACATTGCAGAAGCCTAGTCATGGAGAAGATACAAAGGTTTCATGCAGGAATTTCATGACCAGCTGTGACGCCTCTGTGATTCATTGGTGGGAACTTTGACTCAGTGTAGTGAAGGTCCGAGAGCTTTGTGCTCTGTGCACATCGCTTTCAAAGAAAGCAGTGGGTCCATTTCTGCAAGCAGGAATTGTTTCACCATGAAATAAACATCATGTGATTTCAAACAATGTACAATAAATGGGAATTTTTCTTATTGGTGTTGCTAAACTCATTTTCTTTCAACAAGCATCATCTTGAGGCGATAATCAAACTTTTAAAGGTATGGAGGGTAAAAGATGAAATCTTAAAATTTTGAAATACAGAAATGTAGGGAAAATGACAAGAGGAAAGATTTCTACAATGTCAGCCAACTTTCCCCACTCCCACAGAGCTCCTTAGCATATCGTGACAACATTTAATATTTACTCACTTCCCATCCCCCATCAATTATAACAAGCACCAGAGTGTGGGGGCAAAATCCTCATTAAAGATAACCTCAGATTATAAGATGCTTTAAGTTCAAGGTCAGAAATCTTACAAGAAAGTGTTAATTTTAAGATAGAATGAAGCATATTAAATCAGCTTCCCTGGTAGTTTAGCTGATAAAGAATCTGCCTGCAATGCAGGAGACCCCGGTTTGATTCCTGGGTCAGGGAGATCTGCTGGAGAAGGGATAGGCTACCCACTCCGGTATTCTTGGGTTTCCCTGGTGGCTCAGCTGGTAAAGAATCTGCCTGCAATGTGGGAGACCTGGGTTTGATCCCTAGGTCAGGAAGATCCCCTGGAGAAGGAAATGGCAACCCACTCCAGTATTCTTGCCTGGAGAATTCCCATGGACAGAGGAGCCTGGTGGACTACAGTTCATGGGGTTGCAAAGAGTCGGACACGACTGAGCAACTTTCACTTATGGCCAATATTGGGAGGTATTGATCAGTTGATTGATGGGGGGCCAGAGAGATATTTTGGGACAATGTAGAATGGAAAATGCTTCTGGATCAGCAAGAGCTATAGATCAAAAGGGATCTATTCTCCTGGGGAGGCAGAAGATGTTGTAGGAGTGAAAGAAGAATTATTTCTGCAGAAGCTGGGGGTGAACTTGGAGACTTAAGGAAATGGGTTCTCAAGCGTAGCCCAGAAGGCAGGGGCTGGAGGAGACTGAATGTCCCTTCAGTCAGAACAGGATTTTGATTAGGGCTTAAAATATGATATGAAAAAGAAATCTTGTTCCAAGGCCGCGTAAGTCCAGTTTGCCTATAAGTCCAACACAGTTGGCTATGTAGTGCCGTACCGTAATAGGTTTATAATACTTATCACAGAAATAATACAAAGAAAAACACACAAATACAGGAAGCGTTTTTGATCTTACAGCACAGCACCTTGAAGAGTATAGTAGAGTACAACGGCTAGTACACAGGGGCTGGCGTCGAGGGAACAGGCAGGAAGAGCTACTGATGGAGCAGGGAGAAGAGTGGGAGATGGCAGAGCTGAAGGGTCGTCAGCAACTGGAGGCAGAGGGCAAGCTTCAATTTCCCTCACACCGGATGTTGACAGAACACACACGTTTGCATCTTTGAAATCTCACAAGGCTTGTATGTAGGGGACCTACTGTAGATTCTGTTCATAGCAAGAGCCCTGATTCTGGAGTGGATTACGGGTCACTTGCCATGAAAAGGGTAGGAGATGAGAGGGAAAGGACTGCTTCTTTACAATGTAATCCTGTGAAGATACGCAAGGCTTTGGCGGTGGTTCCAGCAGTGTCTTTCGAGAACTCACTTGTCCTGCCCATTCTCTTCTCCACTCGCAATTATGTTAGAGGCAAGGAGGTCAGCTCTGGTCCCTCTTGCATTTTAATGAGTAGTAAGTGTATGAAAGATATCCAAAGACCTGCCTTAGTCACCTGTCACGCAGGTGACAATACTTTTTCTGTTTTACCATGAAATCAATTGTCTGTGACAGCACTCAAGAGTGAGGTGGAGAAGTGATTTTTTTACATCCCTCTTTCAAAGGCCTGACTCCACGGTTGGCCCCAATCATACGTCCATCCTAAATTAATGTTCCTTTCTTATCCTAGTCTGGTAAGGTATTGACAAAGCCAGCACTGTGATTTTAGCAAGCCATTGTAACTACATAAGGATCAGATCTTTGCAAGATCCTTGCTTAGAGAGCTGATGGATAATGTCTCGGAAGAGTGACTCTCCAGCTAAGACTGAAAACTCTTTGGGGTTCACACAACCTAGGAGTGGGCCGGAGAAGTAGCCCCTGTTCTACCACTAACCCACATTCACAGCTGGACTTCAATACAGTATTATTGCAAGCTCATCTGATGCTCACAGCAGGCCATTTTGTTTTCCTGCAACACATAGATTTATGGAACAGCAACCTCAGGCAAGGTTACTTTGTTGTCATTGTTTAGTTTCTAAGTTGAGTCCAACTCTTTTTGACCCCATGGACTGTAGACCACCAGGCTTCTCCATCCAAGATGGAGATTCTCCAGGCAAGAGTGGGTTGACATTTCCTTCTCCGGGGGATCTTCCCAAACTAGGGACCGAACCCCAGTCTCCTGCACTGGCAGCCAGATTCTTTACCCCTGAGCCACCAGGGAAGCCTAGACCATGATAAAAAGAAACAAAACAAGGCTACTGTGTAATTTTGTCTTGCTTGCTAAGTTACTTCAGTCATGTCTGACTCTTTGTGACACTATGGCCCAGGCCATATCCTGCCAGGGTCCTCTGTCCATGGGATTCTCCAGGCAAGAATACTGGACTGGGTTGCCGTGCCCTCCTCCAGGAGATCTTCCCAACCCAGGGATCGAACTTACGTCTCTTGTGTCTTCTGCATTGGCAGGCGGGTTCTTTACCACTAGAGCCACCCAAGTGCAGATAAAAGCAAGCTCCTGGTGACACTCATAAAATGCCCAATCATAGAGTAGTCCCACTGTCTGGCAACATGCAAACCAGAGGGAATCCCTGAATCTTTAGACCATTCCCCAAATCACCCAACCAAAGCTCAGTTCCTGTACTGGGTTCTTTCTAACATCCATCTACTGAGATACTTCCAGTTTTCTGTAGTGTGTGTTCTCACTTGTGTAGTTAGAAATAAACCCAATTCTTTCAATTCCAGGTGCTATTTCATTGGGAATGGCTTAGGGCACTGATGAACCTCATCATTAACCCACAGCCCCACCACTGCTGAATCAGAGTAATTGAGTCTCCTGCTTCTTGATCCTTTATGCCCCTCCAACGCCTGTGCTATTCGTAGGTAGAAGGGTTGAGAAGGGGGGCTTACAATTTCTTCGATGCTCCTGAGGACAGTAGTTTGCAGCATTCTGTGGGTCATCTTCAACCTTTTCAAGCAGACAAATGGTCAAGTGCCTTGCTTACCCATGTGGAATGTGAGGCTCCTCTCAGAGTACTCTCGTGGTGGGAGCGGTCGTGGGGGAGGGCGGGCTGGTGCTTGAGAATCACCTTCATTCCAAAAGCTCCCTCTAGACTCCACAATGAAGGGTGTATACAGAGCTGGCTAGGTACAGGCTGTCTGAACACTTCACTTGTGTAAATGTGTGTAGTTGAGCTCAGGGTCAGAAATTCAGTCCCTGCAGGGGTGAAGCTGCAAGCATGTGCCAAAGTGAGACAGGCCAAGTCTAGTGCATTCCAAGGTCATGGAGTGTTTGGCAAAGTGGCAAGAGCATGCTCTCATGAGGGGACAATTTAATTGCTGATCATTGTTGCCATAAGGCAGTGGAGTCCCAGTGTGGTCAGATCTTTTGATTTTTCACATGAAATGAAAATGAAGATTTTATAATGCAAAATTATGAAGTCTCCTGATTTTCTGATGCTGGCATTAAATTCAAATGTTTAAAAATACTGCAAGTATTTTAAAAACTGTATAGCAAAGCAAGTTCAGCCTATTTGTTTCTGGCTTATGACACTGCTGTTATCACTTTCTCCTCATTGACAGAGTAAGAATAATGCATAATAACTTGAATAGATAGTCTTACCATATCTATTGGGTGGGCCAAAAGTTTGTTTGGATTTTTCTGTAGCTTAATTCTTCTTTTTCTTTTCTTTCTTTCTCCCCTTCCCCCTCCTTTTTTTTTTTTTTTTTGCTACAGAAGTAAGTTATTCTTTGTGGGCTTTCCTAGGAATATAGAATTTTAAATATTTGACTTTCCTTATAAATATATACAATTCTAAATGATAATTACTTTCATCAGGCTAATCTCCATTATCAGTTCTATGATAACAAGCCAGGAGCTCAGGGAAGTGAGCAGAATCACTACTTCTTAAATTGGAGAATGTGCTTTGAACTTGTGGTGAATTATTGTAACCAAAGGGATATAATTTGTCTTCAAAATATTAAAAATATCAAAATCACATTCTTTGTTCAATCAGATCCTTTAATAAAGTTATTTGTTTCACAAGAATAAATCCTGTGAATTTATTTACAAAACATAAGCTTAAAACTTAAATAAAAGGAAACTATAACAAGGGTTTGGTGGTTGGGAAAATCCCCTGAGAAGGAAATGGCAACTCACTCCAGTATTCTTACCTGGATAATCCCATGGACAGAGGAGCCTGGAGGGCTACAGTTCATGGGGTTGCAAAGAGCCAGACGTGACTGACTAACATACACAAAAATCATTGTCTTATACTATTACATTCAAAAATATTTTTTTGTGTGTCCTCAGCCGTGTCTGACTCTTTGCAACCCTGTGGACTGTTGCCTACCAGACTCCTCTGTCCATGAGATTCTCCAGGCAAGAATGCTAGAGTGGGTTGTCATTCCATTCTCCAGGGGATCTTCCCAACCCAGGGATCGAACCCGGGTCTCCCACATTGCTGGCAGATTCTTTACTATCTGAGCCACAGAGTATCTCTTATATATGAAAATACAGCAAAAGAGGTCTTTTCCTGTTCCACCTGTCATGATGTTTATCTTTTAAGGTTGATATGCTTTCTGATGATCAGTCGAGATTTTGCTGACTGGATTGACAAATGCTATAATCTTCCTCTGATATTTCTTTTAGGAGTTTCTCTTTTCTATTTGGAACTAATTGTTTAAAACTTGGCAAAACTTCCATGCCCCAAGGATTCAAGGAAAACAATCTAGCCATAAATATCAACATGCTGTGTTAAATGCTTTGACTGGGGGAGGTTCTCTGGAATATAAACACACATTACATAGCACTGGCCCTTTAAAGGCTTATAATTAAGACTCAAACAATCATAGAAACAGAACAGCTGTAACGGCCATTAAGTTCAACTCCAAGGTTTGAGCAGCTCTCATCCTGTCTATTCTTAGATCCTTCCAGTAACAGAGAACATACAAATCCCTGCCCTAGTTTATCCTGAATAGCTATAGTAGGAAGTCCTTTCTAGAAAGTGAGTTGACATATCTCATTATTTTGACCTAGTTTTTTACTTGAGTCATAAAATTTAAGTAGAATCCTCCTTCCATACAGACACCCTATTAAACTTTTGGAAAGATGTTTCATGTTCTCTCTTGGCTAAACAAAACATAGACTTCTACAGCGTCTTAGCATCATGCTTCCTTCAAACTTATGCTCTGTTCTCACCATTCTGGTCATTCTTCATTCTTTGTGCTTTAGCAATGATGAGACCAACACAGAGTCAGACTATGGTTGCAAGTTTACTTCTATATACCATATATATATATATTATTTATTTATTTATTTATTTTGGCCACACTGTAGAGCATGTGAGATCTTAGTTCCCCAACCAAAGATTGAATCCATGCTCCCAGCAGTGAAAGCAAGGAGTCTTAACCACTGGACCACTATGGAAGTCTCAATTCTACTTCTGTATATCCAGCATGCATGCTTGCGTGTATGCTAAGTTGCTTCACTCATGTCTGACTCTTCGCAACCCCATGGACTGTAGCCTGCAGACTCCTCTATCCATGGAATTCTCCAGGCAAGAATACTGGAGTGGGTGGCCATGTCCTCCTCCAGGGGATTTTCCTGACCCAGGGATCACAGCTGAGTCTCATGTCTCCTGCATCCCTGGTAGCTCAGCTGGTAAAGAATCTGCCTGCAATGCAGGAGACCCCGGTTTGATTCCTGGGTCTGGAAGATCCACTGGAGAAGGGATAGGCTACCCTCTCCAGTATTCTTGGGCTTCCCTTGTGGCTTAACTGGGAAAGAACCTGCCTGTAATGCAGGAGACCTGGGTTCTATCCCTGGGTTGGGAAGATCCCCTGGAGAAGGGAAAGGCTACCACTCCAGTATTCTCGCCTGGAGAATTCCATGGACTATATAGTCCATGGGGTCACAAAGAGTCAGACACGACTGAGTGATTTTCACTTTTTCTTTATCACTAGCACCACCTGGGAAGCCCTATATCCAGCATAAGGTTGTATTAACTGTTTTCACACCACTCAGTAAGCAGTTGAAACTTAATGTTGACTAAAAACTCACTTGAACTTCCACTTTTGTTCCATTTCCAAGACATGCTAAAATGATGCTGCATTTGTAAAA
Source organism: Redunca redunca (assembly GCA_006410935.1). Lineage (NCBI taxonomy): Eukaryota > Metazoa > Chordata > Mammalia > Artiodactyla > Bovidae > Redunca > Redunca redunca. The sequence continues at coordinate 1,454,377 of SJYQ01095298.1, read as the reverse complement.
CAAGTGTCTTGCATCCAAAGATGGGAGTTTAGCTCTCCCCTGGTGAGTTTCATCTTGTTCGTCTTGAGTACAGCCAGAAGTCTGCTTGAAGGTGATGCAGAGCTTTGTCCTCAGAAGGAATATAATCTCATGCTAGAAATTAATTCCTTTATGACAGCTCCTCTTTTGAACCACCTAAATTTTCTATGGAACTTTATATCTTGTTTTGGGGTATAGCTGATGAATAGTTTTGTGATAATTTCAGGTGGATAGCAAAGGGACTCAGCCATACATAAACATGTATCCATTCTCCCCCAAAACTCCCATCCAGGCTGCCATATAACACTGAGCAGAGTTCCATGTACTATACAGTAGACCCTTGTTGGTTGTCCATTGTAAATATAGTACATGACCTTTCCAAACTCCCTAGCTGTCCCTTTCTCCTGGCAACCATAATTTTGCTTTCTAAGTCTCACCCAAATTCTTCATACTCTTGCTATTCTTCTCTTTTGGCTCATCTTACATGTTTGTCTTGCATCCAGAATTAAGAGAAATTCTTTTAAAAACTACCATGAGTTTCTCTTTAAGTATTGAAGGTCCAGATAAAGACAGTCGGGAAGTTCAGATTTCCGCTAGCTTTGCCAGATTAGAGAATCGTCTGTGTGTCAGGAGTCAGGATGAAGCCCCAGCTGGAGCCGGCTGTGGGGTGTCACCTGAGGGACAAGTAGTTGATTTCCTTTGTTTGTTGTGGCAACATGCAGTGAGCTGGGACAGTGCCCCTGGTTGCTAACCTGCAGCACTTCCAGGGATTCACAAACATCTCATGGCTTGCAAGAGTATCCAGGAACCTCAGAGCTACTGAAGGGCTCTCTGCATCAGTGAGGACCATCTCATATTTCTAGAAAGCCCCCTCGGGTGTTTGTCCTTAGTCCCACTTAATCTCCACTTTGGCCTGGAAGAATTCTCACTTGAGCCTCTGAAAACTTTTTATTTCTTGAATTTTCAGAGTCAGGTTATGTAGACACAGAGAACGGATGTGTGGACACAGAAGGGGAAAGGCAAGGCAGGACAAATTGGGAGATTAGGATTGACATACATACATACATATATATATATATATATATATATATATATATATATATAACCTGGGGCTTCCCTGGTGGCTCAGACAGTAAAGAATCTTCCTGCAATGAGGGAGACCCGGGTTTGCTCCATGGGTCAGGAAGATTCCCTGGAGAAGGAAATGGCAATGCACTCCAGTATTCTTTCCTGGAGAATCCCGTGGACAAAGGAGCCTAGTGGGCTAAAATCCATGGGGTTGCAGTGTCGGATACGACTGAGTGACTATCACTTTTGTTTTTTTCCATGTACATTGTTGTTGTTCAGTCACTGACACAGTCACCAGGTTTCCCTGTCCTTCACTATCTTTATGTCCATTGAGTTGGTGATGCCATCCAACCATCTCATCCTCTGTCACACCCTTTTCCTCCTTGCCCTCAATCTTTCCCAGCATCAGGGTCTTTGAATAAGACTGCTGTATATTGTCAGAGAAGGCAGTGGCACCCCACTCCAGTACTCTTGCCTGGAAAATCCCATGCATGGACGGAGAAGCCTGGTGGGCTGCAGTCCATGGAGTCACTAAGAGTCAGACACGACTGAGCGACTTCACTTTCACTTTTCACTTTCATGCATTGGAAAAGGAAANTGCATTGGAGAAGGAAATGGCAACCCACTCCAGTGTTCTTGCCGGGAGAATCCCAGGGATGGGGGAGCCTGGTGGGCTGCCATCTATGGGGTCGCACAGAGTTGGACACGACTGAAGTGACTTAGCAGCAGCAGCAGCTATATATTGTGACAGAATTTCTGAGAGATTCCCGGAAGGTTCTCCTTAAAAACTACACCTCTAAATAACCCTAGCACATATTAAAATCCAACCATGGGCCTGGAAAATAATGTATGTACTCTAATTGAAAATATGTGGTTCAATAACATAAGAGGGACAGAAGTTTATTCAACTTTCCATCCTAAGTCCCTAAGCCCTTTGAAGTTATATATTTGAATGCACTTTATAGCCACATGACAGATTCGACCCAAGAAACACCACTGAATTTTTAGAAATTTCTGAATTCATTGCCCTACTTCTCCAAAGCAATCTCTTACAGGTTTGTATTTTGTTCTTGCTTTCAAAATGCTGATATTCTGCATGCAAAAGTCAACATAGTCACAAGACTGGCATCAAAGAGTTTCTAAAGAGGTCTTGAAATGAAGCAATCTAATTATAGAGCCTGTCCTATAGTGCCTCTTTTTTTTTTTTTTTTAAATTTATTTGGCTGCACTGGGTCTTGGTAGAAGCACTCAGAATCTTTTAGTTTCAGTATGCATGATCTAGTTCCCTGCCCAGGGATGGAACCCGGACCCCCTGCCTTGGAAGCATAGAGTCTTAGCCATTGGACTACCAGGGAAGTTGTTCTAATACTTCTCGATGTGTCCTGGTCACTGGACGTACTGTAGCCCTGTGAAAGAGGTGACAGCACCACCCCCTTCCTTGCCCTAGAAGAACCCCAAGTTGATCTCAGTGTTTGGGTGTCCCCACTCTATCTGTCACCCCCTTCATCCCCTGACAAACTCATGTGAATTAATGTCAACTCCTTTCCTGGGGTTGTAGAAAATAAAATGTGACCCGAATGAATAATGTATTGCAAATGTCAAAATAAATTTCAGCTAAGAATGATATTTTTCAAGGAGATCTAATGAGAAAACTGTTCAAAAGGCAGAGTTAGAGTTTCCTGGTTCCACATTTAATTAACTCAATCTGACTTTTATTATGCTTTGTATTATGTGTTTCCTTGTTCGGTAAACAAACAGCAGAAAATTAAACTAGGGCAACTGCCAGCGAGCAGTAAATTTAATTGAAAAATAATGAATTGCCATGGGGTACCATAGAGTTTTGTAAAGATAAACTTATTTTTCCTGGAAAGTTTCCACTTGCATTTGTCACAATTTGATGTGTAAAAGGAACAAAAGAAGTGAGCTATGGTGCTTGGTGGTAGATACGTGAGAGTGGAATGGCCTTGGAGAATAATTCATAGGCTGGTTTCTACGATTTTCAACAGATGAGCCGTGATTTCTCCTGAAACACAGAGTGGGCTCCCTGGGGGGTTCTAACTCTGTCCTCTGGATCTGCAGAACCTGCCAAAACTCTACCCCTATCAACTTGCAGTCAAAGGAAGCACACTGCAGAAGAAGCAGGGTGACCCTGAAAATAAGACGTGTACGTGATTTAGGGAAAAGGGAGACTTCAGACAAAAAAAGGAAACTCCCAAATAGTTCTATCCCACGTGACCAATAACTGCTTAAGTCCTTCAAGCTTGATATGAATCAAAGGTATTTCTAAAACATCTGGCTATTTATTTTCTTTCCTTGATATCTTTTCCTCATGTATTGGTACTCTTCTAATGATTCTCTGAGTTTATGTCCAGGCAAGAGAAGGTTTGAATTAAATCAGGAGAAAAACAGGGCCTTTCTGAGTGATATGGAAACATTCACATCTGGTTCTCGATCTCACAGTGTGAAGGGCAGGTGTCTGTTTATCTGCTTATAGATTCAATCTTCCAGGTTCAAGTGCTGGGAGTCAAACACAACTCCTCCCCCATTCCCCACCCCAACTCCCANGCAGGATGAAACCACGGGGTTCTCCACATGTGTGATCTTTCCCATGTTCTCTCTTGTTGATGAAGATATTACTCAGTTATTCTCTGAAGTCTGCAGCAACAGTTCAGTTCCCACTGTGAACTATGATCTTTTTCTGGGGAGCTTCTCTTGGAGGCTGTTTGGCACGAAAGAATCCACTGTTTGGGGTTAGATACTCATTTTGGACTCCATACCCACACCTAACTGGTTAAATAGACTTCACGAGTCATTTGTTTAGTAAATATTTTCTGAGCACTGACTATGTGACTGCACTATTTTAGCTACTTAGGGCTTTAAAAACAAACCAAAAGTCCCTGGCTTCATGAAATGGACATCTCTGGGGAAGAAGGACAGGCAGAATCAGTGAGTATGTCATAAAGTGATGCTTCCTAAGGAGAGACAGATATACAGAGTGCCAGAAGGCAGCCGCTGGCTACAATGAACCTCCCTGTAAAGATAATGTTGAGAAAAGACTTGAAGAAATGGAGAGCATGATTTGAGGATGTCTGAGGGCAGAATGCTCAAGCAGAAGACAACTGGTAGCACCCTGACAATGTTCTGGGCAGGGGCACGTCTGGGGTGTCCTTGGAAATGCACAGAGGCCAGTGCAGCTGTGACGGAAGCACCAGGAGACAGGTCAGAGAGAGAACAGGGGCTGAGCGGTGCAGGCTTTTTCTAGCCACTGTCTGGATTCTTAACTCTAGGTGACAAGCTACAAGAGGGCCTTGGGTAGAAGTGTCAAGACCTCACTCTGACTAACGCGGAAAAAAACTAGAGGAGGCAAAAGAGGCCACAGGCAAACTTGTTAGACTCTGCAACCGTGCGAGGGAGCCAGGGTGGCTCGGACCTGGTGTTCATCTGGGAAGTGAAGAGCTTCTGCAACAACCCAACAACACCTTTAGCCAACTTGGCCAATGAAGAGACAAAACGTGTATGTAGTTATCTTAAAAACTGAAATAATGCAGGTCAGTGTCTACTACCCATATAATAGAGGATTCATAAATGTTCATTCTTTTCTATTTCAAACCTTCTGACCTACAAAGTGGTGCATGAAACCATAAGAACCTCAGGTTTTGCAAACTTTGTAACTTCAACTCAAAAAAAGAGTTGGGAGCTGTAATATATAATCATATACGGTTTTTTAAAAACATCCATAAGGAACAGTACTCACAGGCAAAGGGGTCTTAATGGACATATTATGTACATGAAGTTATAAATAGTGCTGGAGTTTATAAAGTAGACTTATGATCATTGTTGCTAAGTAAAGAAAGGAAACGGACTAGAGATAGTGTTTAAAAGGAATGATACCTTTTTCTTTATTTTGAAAACAACCAAGAGAAAAATATTAATAGTTGTTAAGTCTAGGTGGTATTAACAAGAGTTCAGTTCAGTTCAGTCACTCAGTCGTGTCTGACTCTTTGCAACCCCATGAACTGCAGCACGCCAGGCCACCCTGTTCATCAACAACTCCCAGAGTCCACCCAAACCCATGTCAATTGAGTCGATGATGCCATCTAACCACCTCATCCTCTGTCGTCCATTTCTGCTCTTGCCCTCAGTCCTTACCAGCATCAGGGTCTTTCCCAATGAGTCAGCTCTTCCATCAGGTGGCCAAAGTATTGCAGTTTCAACTTCAACATCAGTCTTTCCAATGAACACCCAAGACTGATCTCCTTTAGGATGGACTGGTTGGATCTCCTTGCAGTCCAAGGGACTCTCAAGACTCTTCTCCAACACCACAGTTCAAAAGTAGCAATTCTTCAGCCCTCAGCTTTCTTTATAGTACAACTCTCACATCCATACATGACCACTGGAAAAACCATAGCCTTGACTAGAAGGACCTTTGTTGGCAAAGCAATGTCTCTGCTTTTGAATATGCTATCTAGGTTGGTCATAACTTTCCTTCCAAGGAGTAAGTGTCTTTTAGTTTCATGGCCTTAATCACCATCTGCAGTGATTTTGGAGCTCAGAAAAATAAACTCAGCCACTGTTTCCACTGTTTCCCCATCTATCTCCATGAAGTGATGCAACTGGGCCATGACCTTAGTTTTCTGAATGTTGAGCTTTAAGCCAACATTTTCCGCTCTCCTCTTTCACTTTCATCAAGAGGCTCTTTAATTCTTCACTTTCTGCCATAAGGGTGGTGTCATCTGCATATCTGAGGTGACTGATATTTCTCCCGGCAATCTTGATTCCAGCTGTGCTTCTTCCAGTCCAGCGTTTCTCATGATGTACTCTGCATAGAAGTTAAATAAGCAGGGTGACAATATACAGCCTTGACGTACTCCTTTTCCTATTTGGACCCAGTCTGTTTTTCCATGTCCAGTTCTAACTGTTGCTTCCTGGTCTGCCTACAAGTTTCTCAAGAGGCAGGTCAGATGGTCTGGTATGCCCATCTCTTTCAGAATTTTCCACAATTTATTGTGAGCCACACAATCAAAGGCTTTGGCATAGTCAATAAATCCAAAATAGATCTTTTTCTGGAACTCTCTTGCCTTTTCAATGATCCAGCGCATGTTGGCAATTTGATCTCTGGTTCCTCTGCCTTTTCTAAAAGCAGCTTGAACATCACGGAGTTCACAGTTCACATATTGCTGAAGCCTTAAGCATTGCTTTACTAGCGTGTGAGATGAGTGCAATTGTGCTGTAGTTTGAGCACTCTTTGGCATTGCCTTTCTTTGGGATTGGAATGAAAATGAACCTTTTCCAGTCCTGTGGCCACTGTTGAGTTTTCCAAATTTGCTGGCATATTGAGTGCAGCACTTTCACAGCATCATCTTTCAGGATTTGAAATAGCTCAACTGGAATTCCATCACCTCCACTAGCTTTGTTCATAGTGAAGCTTCCTAAGGTCCACTTGACTTCACATTCCAGGATATCTGGCTCTAGGTGAGTGATCACACCATCATGATTATCTTGGTCGTGAAGATCTTTTTTGTATAGTTCTTCTGTGTATTCTTGCCACTTCTTCTTAATATCTTCTGCTTCTGTTAGGTCTCTACCATTTCTGTCCTTTATCGAGCCCATCTTTGCATGAAATGTTCCCTTGGTATCTCTAATTTTCTTGAAGAGGTCTCTAGTCTTTCCCTTTCTATTGTTTTCCTCTATTTCTTGGCACTGATAGCTGAGGAAGGCTTTCTTATCTCTCCTTGCTATTCTTTGGAATTCTGCATGCAAATGGGTATATCTTTCCTTTTCTCCTTTGCTTTTCACTTCCTGTCTTTTCACCGCTATTTGTAAGGCCTTCTCAGACAGGCATTTTGCTTTTTTGCATTTCCTTTTCTTGGGGATGGTCTTGATTCCTGTCTCCTATACAATGTCAAGAACCTTCATCCATAGTTCATCAGGCACTCTGTGTATAAGACCTAGTCCCTTAAATCTATTTCTCACTTCCACTGTATAGTCATAAGGGATTTGATTTAGGTCGTACCTGAATGGTCTAGTGATTTTCTCCACTTAATTTTGGGTTATTCATAATATCTAAAACCTTTAAAATTTTCATTGTTCTTTAAAAAGTAAACAACAAAGTCGAAGGAGGTAAGGAGGAAAGAAAAGAGAAGGAAAAGAGGAAAGGAGAGAGAGAAAGAGACAGAACAGATAATCAATCAGATATTCTGTAATCTACTTTCAGTTCAGTTCAGTTCAGTTGCTCAGTTGTGTCTGACTCTTTGCGACCCCACGGACTGCAGCACGCCAGGCCTCCCTGTCCATCCCCAACTCCCGGAGTTTACTCAAACTCATGTCCATTGAGTAGGTGATGCCATCAAACCATCTCATCCTCTGTCGTCCCCTTCTCATCCTGCCCTCAATCTTTTCCAGCATCAGAGTCTTTTCCAATGAGTCAGCTCTTCACATCAGGTGGCCAAAGTATTGGAGTTTCAGCTTCAACATCAGTCCTTCCAATGAACACCCAGGACTGATCTCCTTTAGGATGAACTGGTTGGATCTCCTTGCAGTCCAAGGGACTCTCAAGAGTCTTCTCCAACACCACAGTTCAAAAGCATCAGTTCCTCAGTGCTCAGCTTTCTTTTGTGTGTGTGTGTGTGTGTGTGTTTTCTTTTTTATTTTTTTTTTCAGCTTTCTTTATAGTCTAACTCTCACATCCATACATAACTACTGGAAAAACCATAGCCTTGACTAGATGGACCTTTGTTGACAAAGTAATGTCTCTGCTTTTTATTATGCTATCTAGGTTGGTTATAACTTTCCTTCCAAGGAATAAGCGTCCTTTAATTTCATGGCTGCAGTCACCATATGCAGTGATTTTGAAGCCCAAGAAAATAAAGTCTGTCATTGTTTCCACTGTTTCTCCATCTATTTGCCATGAAGCATTGGAACTGGATAACCTGATCTTTGTTTTTTGAATGTAGAGCTTTAAGCCAACTTTTTCACTCTTCTCCTTCACTTTCATCAAGAGGCTTTTTAGTTCTTCTTCACTTTAAGGGTGGTGTCATCTGCATATCTGAGGTTATTGATATTTGTCCCAGCAATCTTGACTCCAGCTGTGCTTCATCCAGCCCAGCGTTTCTCATGATGTACTCTGCATAGAAGTTAAATAAGCAGGGTGACAATGTATAGCCTTGATGTACTCCTTTTCCTATTTGGAACCAGTCTGTTGTTCCATGTCCAGTTCTAACTGTTGCTTCCTGACCTACATACGGGTTTCTTAAGAGGCAGGTTAGGTGGTCTGGTATTCCCATCTCTTTCACAATTTTCCACAGTTTATTGTGATCCACACAGTCAAAGGCTTTGACATAGTCAATAAAGCAGAAGTAGATGTTTTTCTGGAACTCTCTTGCTTTTTTGATGATACAACGGATGTTGGATTAATCTACTTTAAGCAGATTTTATTTGAACTTGAAATATGGGTTTTAAAGCCTTCATCGGTAGGCTTCCCTGGTGACTGAGTGGTAAAGAATCCTCCTGCCAATTCAAGAGACATGGGTTCAATTCCTGATGTAGGAAGATCCTTCATGCCTCAGAGCAACTAAGCCCATGCACCACAACTACTGAGTCTGTGCTGTAGAGCCCGGGAGTCACAACTACTGAAGCCTGTGAGCCCTAGAGCCTGAGCTCTGCAACCCAAGAAGCCAGCGCAATGAGAAGCCTCCACACTGCTACTAGAGAGTAGCCCCTGCTCACAACTAGAGAAGAGTCCAAGCAGGAGTGAAGACCCAGCAAAGCCAAAAATGAATGAAAATTATGTTAAAAAACATTCATCAAGAGCTAGATGTTAACTGAAAAGTATACGTGTAGCTATTCTTGAGTCTGACTTTGGAATAGCACTTTATAGATGACAAAACCCTTTCGTATAACAATGCACTTAGTTCTCAAAGCAATGGTGAATAATAACATGCTAGTTATGAAATTTCCAGGTGAGGAAATTAACATCCAGAGTTGCTGAATGATTTTCCCAAGGTCTCATGGAAGAGATTCTGCAGAGCCAGGCTGGGGACCCCAGGTTCGGGGTCTGAGGATTCGAATAGCTACTGTCGTCTTAAGCCTCCATAAACATGTAATTGTGACTTTTCAATATCATAATAATTTTTCTCTTTTTGTTCTGGGAGGAACATATGGATTCTATTTTCTCTCTAAAACCCCGAACAGTGAGAGAAAGTGAATCACTCCTTTGTTTTTCTGGCACGTCTTCCCGAGCTCTGTGACCTATCTCTCAAGACCAGTGACCTTGGAGGCGACCGTGATCCCTGTGAACCCATTTCTGTACAAGTTTATACATTTGTACCTTGACAGAGATAATTTTATTTTGTTTTTTTTTTATATTAGGAGGATGAAATTATATCTCATCCTGTAATAAATAATTCTGAGTTGTTCTGATAATAGGAGGATGAAATTATATCTCATCCTGTAATATGTAATTCTGAGTTTTTCTATCTTCCAAAATAAGTAAACTAATGGTAATACTGTATAGGAACTGATTGACATCTACCAGTACTGGCTATTAATGGTCCCTTTTATTTTACCAATCTAAGAAGAAGAAAATTCCATGCTATTTTAAGCTGTGTTCCCTGAATTACAAAGAGGAATTGAGCATCTTTTTCTATGGGCATTGGCTGTTTGCATTCCCTCTTCTTTTTCCTTTATTTATTTGTCTTTTTCTTACTGCAGATTTTCTATATTTATCTGGTTATTAATTCTTTATTTTAAATGGTTCAAGTATTTTTCACAGTCTTTCTTAGTCTCTTAATATTCCTTATTGTATCTTTTCTCATATAAATAAATTTTACATGTTAATAGATTTTCTATACATGCATTTTCTTTGAGTCAAGTTTTAGAAGACCACTCCTATCTAGAAATTAATAAGCACATTTATACTTACATGTGATTTTGCTTTTACATTTAGTTCCTTAATTGCACTTAGAATTTATTTCTGTGGAAACTCAAAAATCTATTTTCTGAATAGAAATACCATAATTTTAGAGCCATTTAGTCAAAAGTCCACACTTTCTTCAGTGATCTAAATTGCTGGCTAAATTATTCTATACAAAATCCTCATATAAATGGAATCTATTATGTGCTGTAATCCATTTTTGAATTGGTACATGTAGGCTGACATATTTTAGAATTTATTTGTTGAGTTACATGAAAAATCCTATGCATTTGAAAACTCAAGCAACTAAGATTGTGGAACTAATATATACTTCAATTCTTCTTTCACTTATATCCTCCTGCCCCAGTGGTAGACTCTTCCTAAGAGAAAGCCACTATTATTGGTGTTTATTTCTCAGACCCTTTTAAGTCTTAAGTTTAAGTGCTAAACAATATATGAATAGATTCTTTGTGTAAAAAGATAAAATGCTGAGAAAGTACACTAGATGACTTTCATAACCCTTTCCAACACCAATCCCCTCCTTTGCAGTGACTACTATGAGCAATTTAGATACGTTCTTCTAGACCATTAAAAAAATGTTTTATTGGAGTATAGTTTATTTAAAGTGCTGTGTTACACTGCATTTAAATATCCATTTAAAATGGATAACCAGCAAGGATCTACTGCATACACAGAGAACTCCACTCAGAGTTATGTACCGGTCTTGGTGGGAGGTGGATTTGGGGGAGAATGTATGTGCTACGTCCCTTCAGTCATGTCCAGCTCTTTGGGATCCCATAGACTGTAGCCTGCCAGGCTTCTCTGTCCATGGGATTCTCCAGGCAAGAATAGTAGAGTGGGTTGCCATGCCCTCCTCCAGGGAATCTTCCTGACTGAGGGTTTGAAGCCCAACCCTAGAACATAGAAATTCGAGACTTCTATGTCTCCTGCATTGGCAGGAAGGTTTGGGAAGCCCCTTTGGGGAGAATGAAAGTGAAAGTGAAAGTCACTCACTTGTGTCTGACTCTTTGCAACCCCATGAACTATATACGGTCCTTGGAATTCTTTAGGCCAGAATACTGGAGTGGGTAGCCTTTCCCTTCTTCAGGGGGATCTTCCCAACTCAGGAATTAAACCTAGGCCTCCTGCATTGCGGGTGGATTCTTTACCAGCTGAGCCACAAGTGAAACCCAAGAATAATGGAGTGGGTAGCCTATCCCTTCTCCAGCAGATCTTTGCAACCCAGGAATCCGAACAGGGTTATCCTGCATTGCAGGTGGTTTCTTTACCAACTGAGCTATCAGGGAAGCCTGGGGGAGAATGGATACATGTATACGTATGGCTGAGTCCCTTTGCTGTTCACCTGAAACTGTCACAACACTGTTAATTAACTATGCTGCTGCTGCTGCTAAGTCGTGTCAGTCGTGTCCAACTCTGTGCAACCCCATAGACGGCAGCCCACCAGGCTCCTCTGTCCATGGTATTCTCCAGGCAAGAGTACTGGAGTGGGTTGCCATTGCCTTCTCCTAATTAACTATACTCCAATACAAAATAAAACATTTAATTTAGAAAAAAAATGCTATGTTAGTTTCTCCTGCACAGCAAAGTGAATTGATTATGTATACATATACGTATATCCACTCTGTTTTCAACTTCTTTTCCTATCTCAACAGAGTCATTACAAGGATTGAGTAGAGGTCCCTGTACCATACTGTAGTTTCTTATTGTGCTATACTATTAGTTACCTATTTTATATATAGTTGTGTGTTTATGTCAATCACAGTATACCATTGTTAATATGCATTTACCTGTTGTTGGTTTCCCTGTTGGCTCAGATGGTAAAGAATCTGCCAGCAACGTTTGATCCCTGGGTCAGGAAGATTTCCTGGAGAAGGAAATGGCAACCCATTCTGGTATTCTTGCCTGGAGAATCCTACGGACACTGGAGCCTGGTGGGCTACAGTTCATAGAGTCATAAATAGTTGGAGATGACTAAAGTGACTTAGCATGTACTCTCTTTTAAGCTCTCTTCCTGCCTCTTTCACTACTAGCATACCTCATAGCTTTTTTTTTGCTTTGCTATTTTTTTTTCATCTACAATATTGATGTTTTACAAATTTTGTTATCTCTCCCTCTCTTCTGAACCTGTATGATTTTCTTTGATAACCTCACACCTATAGCTCTGCTAGTCTCTGTTAATGACTCTTAGATGTTTATCTTTAGTTCAGTTAGGAAGGTAATCGTATCATTTTGATCTTCCTTCTTCTTTGTTTTATGATTATATGACTTCTACAAAATCACTTAGTACTTGCAGTTGGGTTGCTGTTATCAAAGTCTTCATTCTTTGTAAGAAGATGAGCGGGCTTCACCTCCAGTCTGCTACCTCAGGTCTCACAGTCTGTTCAGATCTAGAGGAATAAAATATACTGAATCTCACACTTTTCAGTCTGTCACAAAAGCCAACAATGTGTTTATGTCCGTTCTGAGATTGCAAGTATGAGGACAGCCTGGGAGAACTAATTTCCTAAGAGAAGTACGGAAAAGAAGGAAGCCTGTCCCCCTCGTTGTTGTCATCATCATCATCTTCAGTACAACAGAAAATCTTACTTTTATGTTATCACTGTCTTTTGCTACCCAGTGGGTGAAGCTTTTAAGAAAGATTGGATCCAGTTGAAGGACCAAAGAAACTCCATTGTCTTTGCCTATTTGAATCATAGCTTGAATCATTCTGTGATCCAGCTACCTGAAGAGCCTGCCTGGGAGACAACAGAAGCAGAGTATAGCTTGTAATTGGCATCACACACTGATTACAAACTTAAAAGACTAAAATTAAAGGGACAAGGTTTATTGAGACTGGGGCAGGATGGAGAGAGAGAGAGAGAGCAAGAGAGAGATAATATGTAGAGGCAAATATAGAAAAGGCATCGGATTAAAGGGCAGGAGGGAACAAGGAAAGGGATCATTTAGACCCCTTGGTCTTTGCCGTTTTGGAAAAATAGAAAGCCTGGTTCCCTTCTGAGAGTAGCCATCCTGCTCTGTTTCTGTGTTGACCGCCCCCCCATCCCACTCACCCTGATCTAAGATAGGGTCAGGGTAGTGACTGAGCTTCTGCATAGACTTCTCTCTGAAGCCACAGAAACTGGAGAAAAGAGCAGAAAGCTCAGCTAAGCCAGTAGGAGTCCTTCCTTGAGATCTTTTGAACTGCATGAGGTAGCATCTTTTCAAGGTAAAGCTAGTTCAAATAGCATCCTCGACCACTCCAGCCACCATTCAGCCATCCCTGGGAACACCAGGATTCTGTCTTTCCTGTAGCTTAGCTACGTGAATCAATACATTTTCCTGTTAAACTTGCTAAAGTTTCGTGTGATTTGCTTGCAATTAAGAGTTCTGACTGTCCATCCACAGATAAGTGGATAAAGAAGATGTGGTACATATATGCAGAATATTACTCAGCCATTAAAAGGAATCAAATTGAATCAGTTGAAGTGATGTAGATGAACCTGAGCTGGTCATACAGACTGACATAAGTCAGAAAGAGAAAAATGACTATTGTGTATTAACGCACATATATATGGAATCTAGGGGGCTTCCCTGGTGCTGCAGATGGAAAAGAATCTGCCTATAATGCAGGAGACCTGGGTTCAGTCCCTGGGTTGGGAAGATCCTCTGGAGAAGGGAATGGCAACCCACTTCGGTATTCTTGCCTGGAGAATCCCCATGGACAGAGGAGCCTGGTGGGCTATACAGTCCATGGGGTTGCAAAGGATCTGTTGTGACTGAGCGACTAAGCACACACACCACACGGAATCTAGAAAGTGGTACCGATGAGCACACTTGCAGGGCAGGAATAAGGCACAGATGTAGAGAATGCACTTGTGGACACAGGCAAGGGAAGAAGAGAGCGGGAACGAATTGAGAGAGCAACACAGACATAAATCCACTACCATGTGTAAAACAGACAGCTAGCGGGAGGCACAGCACCGGGAGCTCAGCTCGCTGCTCTGAGATGACCTAGGGGTGGAATGGGGCGGTGCGGGGAGGGAGGTTCAGGACGGAAGGGATATATGTATGCACATGGCTGATTCACGATGTACAACCGAAACTAGCAACTGTAAAGCAATTATATCCCAATAAAAAATAAAATTAAAAAACGGGCTCTGACCATGCGGTGCTCTTGTATCTGAATTGGAACAGTAATGAATGAAACCCTCTCCCTCTGTCTCTCAATCCTGCAATATCATATCAAAGTATTCCTAATACATTCAGATGCTTTCTAGGAAAGAGTTTGCCAGTGTTGGCCCCCGTGTTAAAAATGTTAAATAGCCTTTTCTTTCACATCACTTTGCAAGCAACACGAAGTCCCTTCGGGATGAACCGACACAAGGAGGAACAGCTCTTCACAGATGTGAGAGGCAGTGATGCAGCTTGTCTGGCCTTTATGTCGGGAATGATCTTGCTGCATTTCTATTTGTTTTTCAATGGTCAGATAAGGAAAAAAACACAGTATTTTCCTCTTTCGTGTGTTACAAATTAACATAATTGCCAAAAATTCAACCAAGGCTTCTGATGTAAACGTGTATTAGTTTTAGCTAAGCCCCTTCAAATGCCACCGCATGCCTAAGGACCTGGGTATAAGGATCTATTTTCACAGTTCTTTCCAATTCTAATGAGCAATGAAGAAGTTTATTTCAAAATAATCCTTCTGTATTAAGCACTGGCTTATTGACAGGTCCCCTTTTATCATAATTGTATGAAGTTTATTTTCTAAATGAAGGTTTATTTTCGCATGGAATTCTGAGGTTTTGCATTGTGTATGTGAGGCAATTAGTTTGGGATTTTTGGAATTTATTTTAGACCAGACAGATGTCTTCAATTTACACACTCCAGGAGGTGACAAACCCTATTAAGATTCAAAAGCTATCAATTTGCTTTATCTTTGTTCTTCAGCATTCTCAGCTATGATCCAAGATAACTCTCTTTTTGTTTGCTTGGTTTTGTGGTCGTGTGTTTTTATGTAGACAGAAGCAGAAATTTAAGGAAGAGATGAAAGATAGCTTTTGTAATTATATCACTGTCAAAATCTGGTGGGTTACTTTAAGAACCACGAATTTTACCTTCATTAGGAATGCCTTTTTGCTAACTAAAATGCTACCCTCTTAGCAGTCATGGTTTGTGCATATACACACACACACTAGCTGCTTATCTTTACTCGTGTTATTCTTTACCTTGTTGGTGGCCCTGAGTTAAATATGATACTGCATTTGCCTACATTTTCTGTTTTTCATTACTGGCTGTTGTTACACAGGTAGCGTAAATGCATCTCTAAATTGTATTTGCTAAAGCCTCAATCCGGTTATTCTTCTATTCGTTGATCAAATCCCTTGCAGATCAGAAACAATGGTACGCCTATTGTGTGCAAAGTTAAGTCCTGGACTGTTGATGTTGGGCAGTCTAGGAGGGACGACGGGGGTGGGGGATGTCGTCCCATTCATTTTTCCTTTTCAGTATTTTTTTTGTTGTTGTTGGAGTAATAGCTTTACAATAGTGTATTAGTTTCTGCTGCACAACAACGTGAATCAGCTCTTTGTACACCTATATCCCCTCCTTGTTGAGCCTCCTTCCCCACCTCCCATCCCGGCCCTCCAGGTCATCCCAGGGCACGGAGCCCAGCTCCCCGTGCTGCACAGCAGCTTCCCACTAGCTGTTTTACACATGGTAGTGGATAGAGATCAGCGCTGCTCTCTCAATTCTCCTTCCTCCCGGTGTCCACACGTCTGTTTTCTATGTCTGCGTCTCTGCTCCTGTCACTTTCGTTCCAAAACTGAAGACCGCACCGCTGTTGATATCCTTTTCAGGTGCTCTCTGCAGCCACTAGATGGCTCAGTAGATGTGCTCACGTCTTTCCCAGAGTAGTTATTTCAAACTGTAGCGACCTAAATTGCTATTCATTTCTCGAAGTCCAAAATTGCACCCGGATTGTGATGACGATAGGATTAAAGAAATGAGGGCATGACAGCCCCAGGACTCCATCTGAATAAAGCCAGCTCCCCGAGGGACAATCTTGTTTACATGTTTGCCTTTTATTCTGGTCGCCATATTCTGTTTGTGGTGAACGCGGGGCATGTTCTGGCTGGCAAGGAGATTATGAGCGAACAGATGTCATCGGAGGTGTCAGATCTAGATCAAATGTAGAATGATTATACATCCTGACACAGTTGTTATTGAAATCAAGGGTAATCCGTTCTGTACAGGATGTCTGACTGGTCTTGGTGACGTGGTACTTGACTTTGAACTCATGTTGTTTCCTTTATCTTGGATTAAGTTATTTACCTATGAGTCCAATCGAGCTAAAACCACTTGGAACTAAGATCAGAAGGTTACTTCCTTAACCTAACTACTTCAAACCACTTCAAATGTATATACTGAAATATACTTTAGGGAGAAATATCATAGGCATTTCTATTAAAATAAACAAGTTCAGTATGCTGACTATCATAATTTAAAAGATTTTTTTTCCCTGGACATTCTAGGTAATACAGCAAGTCAAGAAAAGTAGAAATGATATTGCTATTGGAAAAAGAGAGACAAAAACATTGTTGGGTGTAAATTTATTATTTTCCAACTAAAAATAGAAGGTTTTCAAAAGGAAGTTTTGATAAATGTGTCAGTTACTGAAAAATTGTACAAAAATCATTAAATTAAAAAATTAACTGTAAAAATCAACTTTCTTTTATGCAGCAATTAGCGATTAAAATAAAACAACAAAATATACTCCATTTACAATAACATATAGGAATGCTTAAAAAACATGCATATGGCAAATACTACAAAACTTTCTTGAATGACATAAAAATATATTAAGAAAGAAAAGATTACTTTCCTCCTGGATGGGGACAAAAATACATTAAATGTATTAGTTCTTTCCCTAATTAATTAAAAAAAATTAATTTTAATGATAGTTTAACAAGTGTCATGCCACGGTAATTTTCTTTCCAAATTTTAAGACTAAGTGAAAGGAAAAAGGCAAGAAAATAAGAATGAGAGACTCTTTCATTGTTAAGTAGTCTGTTTATAATTTATCACGAACCTACAGTAATTACAAAAGTATAGCACTAACTACTCAAGGAGGATAATAAGAATTCATATATAATATATTATTAACTAGATATGTGTGTGTGTGTCGGCACGCGCTCAGTCGTGTCCAGCTCTGGGACCCTGTGGACTGTAGCCCGCCAGGCTCCTCTGTCCATGGGGATTCTCTAGGCAAGAATACTGGAGTGGGTTGCTGTGCCCTCTTCCAGGGGATCTTCCTGACCCAGGGACTGAACTTGTGTCTGTTGTGTCTCTTGCATTGGCAGATGGGTTCTTTACTACTAGCACCACTTGGAAAGCCCTAAAATATTAACGCATGTGCTGTATTGTTTGTATATTTGTATATAATATACTATAAGATATTATTGTATATATGACTTAGTACTTAATAAGCTAGCTCTCTGAGTTATTGGGTAAAGAATGGATTTACCCCCAAATTATGTTTATTTAATATTTCTTTAAAAACTATAGTTTCCTACAATGAACTCTATTGCAAAATATAATACAGGGAGATTATAGACAGAAATGATGAAACATAAATATGTAAGAAAACTAAAAATATCAACTTAAACATTTACATAATAATAACATATAAAGAAAGCTTTTAAGCAATTGAAAGGGAAAGTATTCATATACGTGATTGAAAGTGAAAGTGTTCTCCGTTGTGTCTGACTCTTTGTGACCCCATGGACTGTAGCCTAACAGGCGCCTTTGTCCATGGGATTCTCCAGGCAAGAATGCTGCATTGGGTTGCCATGCCCTCCTCCAGGGGATCTTCCTCCTGGGGTCTCCCGCATTGCAGGCAGATGCTTTACCGTCTGAGCCAGCAGGGAAGCCCATATATATATATGATTACCTAAAAATAAATTTTTTCCCCAAACTACAAAAAGGATAAATTAAATTATCAATAAGGAAAGATTTTTTTGGGGGTAGATATTGATGAAAAGTGCTATTATTCTCAATATATTGAGCTCTTACAAATCAATCAAAAAAAAACCCCACATTTTCAATAAGAATTTCTACCACTGTAGAAATTAAGGGCAAAGATGTGAACTGGCAACTCACCAATTTAGAAATATAAATGACAAATGAACAAGTTGAAAATTTTTTCAACTACACTCATAGCCGAAGAAATGAAAATTACAGCAACAATGAAATACCATTTTGGTCTCAAACTGGCAATGAGTTAAAGGAGTAATTATTGAGTGCTGGGCAGCGTACCGAGAAACGGACACTCATATTCCAACGGTGGGTATGTAAATTGGAACCACATTTCCGGAGGGTGATTTGGCAGTGCATGTCAAACACATTAACATGTGCATATCTTTTCACCCAGGAATGCCACATTTAGGAATTGATTAGATGTATATTAAAATATCTGTGCAAAGATGATCACTATTGTATGTCTCATTACCGTGAGGATTCAGGCCAAGTTTAAGTGTTCAGAAGTATCAGAGGGATTGCATAAACTATAGCATGTACACAGAACTCTTTTATCTAGTCCCTTAGCAAATATTTATCTGAAATAAGATGCTACATAGTCATTGGAAATCTAAAAGATGAAAGGGCAAGGAGATGTTCACAGGATGCTGTGTGTGTGCTCAGTTGTGTCTGACTTTTTGCGGCCCCATGGACTGTCACCCATCAGGCCCCTCTGTGCAAGCGATTCTCCAGGCAAGAGTATTGAAGATCCCCTCCTCCAGGGGATCTTCCCAACCCAGGGATCAAACCTGCATTTCCTGTGTCTCCTGCATTGCAGGTGGACTCTGTGTGCACCGAGCCTCCTGGGAAGCCCCCAAAGGATGTTGCTGGGTGATAATAACCAGGCACTAAGTAACAGGCGTGGGGGAGATCCCATTTTTATGAAACGTGGATGCCCCAATCTTCAGGAGGGTGAAGACACAAAAACACTGACAGCAATCCTGACACCCATATTATGCAGACTGTGAAAGTAGCTGTGGGGTTTTAGATCACGTCTCAAAATTCCCCTCAGTTACTATTCTTCAATTCACATATAGCTGACATGAGGGGCTTCCCTGCTGGTCTAGTGGTGAAGAATGCACCAACCAGTGCAGGGGACACAGGTTCAGTTCCTGTTCCGGGAAGATTTCACACGCCACAGGGCAACTGAGCCCACACACCACAACTCCTGAGCCCGTGTGCTGCAACTACTGAAGCCCGCACACCTAGAGTCTGTGCTCCGCACAAGAGGAGCTGCCGCAGTAAGAAGCTTGCGCACCACAGCTAGAGAGTAGTCCCAGCTTGCCACAACTGGAGGAAAAGCCCGTGTGCTGCAATAAAGACCCGGGACAGCCAAATGAATAAAGAAACCTTAAAACAACTGATTTGATCCTACTCTGCCATATCCAGTATGTAATAATTCAGTTCCTTGAACTGCAGTGAAGATGAAACGAGTCAATTAAATCAGTTAATGCATGTCAGGAACATGGAAGACGACTTGTCACCTAGCAAGCACTCATTGGCTATTATTATTATTATTACTGGAAGACCAGATTGTTGTGGAAGTCTCATGTTCAGTATTTAGGTCCATTCTTTTAACTAAGTTTATGTAACTTAGAGACCACCTCTCCCAATTCTTGGGACTGGCGTCTTTAGGAAAGCGTATTGTCACATTCAAAAATATGTGATAATTGGAAATGTTCAGGCACTAACCCAGTCATAGTGGAAAGACACTGCTCTAAAGGAGCATGTAGTGTTAACTTTCTAGGTGCCAGTTTGTGGGAGGCTTGGGGAGGGGCACCACACTGCTGGGATGTTGAGGGGGGTGCCTCATGCACTCTATTTACCATCCTATTAAAAGGTATTTCACTATTTCCCCCACTGACAAAGTAGTTGTTAGCCTGGCTTCATAACTACTATATGAACCACGTTCTTTCTTACTATTCTAAACCATCATGAAGCTGGAAATAAATATAATTATAAAACAGTGGATATCTTTTACCCTCCATCCAGTTCCAGAGGAATTAAAGCTTTTTTCCCTTTAGTGGGGGAAAAAAAATGTAATACAGAACTGTGTTTAGATTTTGTGTATCTATTACATTCTCCGAAAAGGGTAAATGGACCAGAACCTGGGTAAATGGACCGGAACTAACCAGTCGCCTCGGCTTGCTCAGCTTCCTCGCCTCACTTGTCTAGTGTGAGTGTGTTAGACTGGGCTTACATCCTCTCAGCTCTTTAAACTCTGTTCCTTTTTCTTCTTTAATTACACAACCTCAGCCTGAGCTCTAGCCCAGGGCTCCCAGATCCAAAAACGTAGGAATGCTACGATAAATCCACTGGGCTGGAAAAATGCATCCAACCCACAGAGTGATTCATTGGCCCCCGAAAAGGGTTTTGCTGTTACAAATTTTTGTCCAGAACATTTGATCCAGCAGTAGTTCAGTCTAGACACAAAGTGGTCAACACGCTTTGAACAAATCTGCTTTTAATGTGTGGAGTGCTCTTGTTTCCAGTTATTATTCTGAGTGATTAAACAAACTGCCAAACTCTTCCTGCCGCCGTCACCATTTATTACTGAGATGCTTACTGGGGATTTAATAGTATTCCATTGGAGACAATATCGTGAGCCTGACGAGCTCAAAAGGAAAGAGATGTGCTTTTGGCACAAATTGATAGAGTTTCAAGATTTCTGTAATAGATATATATACAATCATATTGTTGAGTGGAAAGAAATGTGTTTCCAATAAGCAGTATTTACTGGGGTTTAACAACGATATAATAGTTACCTGTCTATTACATGGTAGTCAAAGCTAAAGAAATGTGTTTCTAATAATCAATTGGCATTTCAAATCATATAATATAACTGCCGTATGATATGCAAGCCTACCTAGATACAACCTGCATTCTAAACTTGTTCTTGGGAGTTTCATTCATGGAAATAAGGTATCACTGATTGGCCACTGTCAAAAAGCATATTATCATCAAAGGGCTAGAATTTCTATTTTTTTCTCATACACTTTCTCAGTTTTTCTTTTTTTCATTCTTTCTTTCCACTTCTGCATAGCGTGTATTTCCTTATACCTCATAACTAGTTGAGATTGAAGTTTGCCTATATAAAGTAAAGGGATCCTTCCTTACAAATGGGAAAAAAAAAAGAAAATAATTGAAGAAGAGCCTTTAGCTCATTTAACCCACATCTGGAGAAGTGGATGGGAGAAATCTCAGAGCTACAGGGATGTCTGTGTGATGACAGACAGCCTTGGGAATAATTCTGCCTGTCACTTTGTGGTCATAATTTCACGAGTCATTATGCCATACACCTTAAAATTATTCCGTGTCGCAGGTCAGTTACATCTCAATAAAATGGAGGGAGAAAATAACTTCAGCTGCTCTCTCTTCCTGGGCCACCTTGAAAGCAGTCTATCATCCCACATATAGACTTTGCATTTCTCATTTACTCATTTGCCAAATATTCATAAGACACCTATCTAATGCTAAATTGCTCTGCTAGGAGTTAGGACCACAAAAACAAAAGGCAGAGAGCTTCTGCCTTCAAAGAACTCTCCATCACAGGGGGAGGAGGGGAAGGACAACTCCTAGTGTCACATTGCACGGTAGACAAAGGGCACCACGCATATGAGCACAGGGAGGGGGGTCGGGGTGGTGATGACCCATCACAGACCCAGCTGGCTTTCTTCTGTTGTCAGATGGATGCAGGATTGCTGCTGTTGTTCAGTTGCTCAGTGGTGTCCGACTTTTCACGACCCCATGGGCTGTAGCCTGCCTGGCTCTTCTGTTCATGAGACTGCCCAGGCAAGAATAATGGAGTGGGTAGCCCTTCCATTCTCCAGGAGATCTTCCCGACCCAGGGGTTGAACCTGGGTCTCCCACAGCACAGGCAGATTCTTTACTGATTGAGCCACCAGGGAAGCCACAAACCTATTGTTTAAATTTCAGACCAACAGCCTCCAGGCAGCCACTGTTTGAGACTTCAGGGACAAGGGAATGCTCCCTCCTTGAGGAGACCACAAGATGATTGGGGTGTGACACAGCAGGCTAGCTCTCACCTTCGAGTTGGTGCCCATCAGAGGTTGACTCTTTTGCTGTCCAGACAGCATCTCCTGTGCAGAAGACACTCAGAGTGCCCAGTCCAGGAAGGGGTCCTGGGCTTTGTACTGAGCATCCCTGTTCTGCCCTCCAACCAAGCTCCGGGGATGAGACACCCAGGGTCTCCAGCCACACGTGGCATCTCTTCCTGTAGCTAGCTGCAGTCTCCAGCCCTGCAGGTGCATGGCAGATACGGGAGGAAGCATATGGCAGAACGTGTGCTCCTGAGATGCTAAAATCTTTTGGGAACTGGAGCCGTTAAAAGGGCGTGCCTCTATTCCTGCCTCTGCCAAGTGTCAACCTTCATTAAAGGGCTCCTGCGGAGGGTGGGCGGGGAGATCAGTTGCAGAACGGAGTGAGTCTGGGCCCAGGTGGGGATTCCCTCCCTAAGTTCCAGAGGTCTCAGTAGCGGAGATGGGCACCTGCAGGAGGACTTGTCACAACAGATGCTTTTGCACAACAGATTCTTCCACCCATTATGCGCACATTTTGAAAAGCAGGGCTCTGCTGAGAATTGACCCATTTCTCTGTGGGCCCTTCTTGTCCCACTTCTCACCATTTCTAGCCTGCCCTCTCCCTTTCCTTTGCTGCTTTTTTGGAATTCTGAGATCCCCATGCAGTGTTCTTTGCTGTTTAAAGTTAGGTTTTTTTTTGGAAGACATTTGTTCCAATAATAACAACATAATGAATTTGTACTATCCTTTGACAAAGGGAGTCATTCTTTCTAAAGGTACTTTGAAAGATGTCGCTATGCAAATATTATCTCACTTTGAGTTTTCAGCCTAATTAAAAATGGTGAGAAAGTGACATTCTGATTTGGCATGAAAGGGAACTGAGACTCAGAGAGGTTGAACAGTTTACCCAAGGTCACACAGCTGATGATGGACAGAGAGGGAAACAAACCCTCTGTTTTCTCTACTATCCCATCTCAGTGCAATTCTCTTGGTAATTTCTCTCCGAGACATGGTTTAGAGAGACAGAACCTGAAAAACTGCTTCCTAGTTTGGGAAGTTTCCTTTTTGATCTAGAAGAAAATAATAGCATATTTACAGATAAACTGTGAGATTAAATATATCAGCAAACATTCGTGTATAAGCATGTGTAATATAACTTACACAATGCATCGTCTGTAGTTTTCAGGAACGTTTTAAATATTTTTAATATTTCAGAATATGTCCCAAAGGATAAGTTCTTTTCAAATACACACTCCAGTTTCTCTCTCTTTAAAAAAGGCCACAACTTTGTAATTTGATATTTGAAAGGAAGTTATGTATAATTTTTACACGGTTTATACTGTTTTACTTGGTATTAACATTATTGCTTGATATTTTAAGCTTTTATGAATAGTGATCCCATTTCATTAGTTTTATGAATGTACATAAAAACAATTTAATCTGAACCCTGCTGCTGCTGCTGCTGCTGCTAAGTCGCTTCAGTTGTGTCCGACTCTGTGCGACCCCATAGACGGCAGCCCGCCAGGCTCCCCCATCCCTGGGATTCTCCAGGCAAGAACACTGGAGTGGGTTGCCATTTCCTTCTCCAATGTGTGAGAGTGAAAAGTGAAAGTGAAGTCGTTCAGTCGTGTCCGACTCCCAGTGACCCCATGGACTGCAGCCTACCAGGCTCCTCACCCATGGGATTCTCCAGGCAAGAGTACTGGAGTGGAGTGCCATTGCCTTCTCCGAATCTGAACCCTACTAATATGAAATTCATGACCATTCAAATATAGACCTTTTACCTTTGTTTAGCTAATGTGGGAAGCCTATGTGCAACTGGAAAATGCAACCTTATGTGTTTGATATGCTTAAGAAAATACAGGTATCAATCTCTTTAGAACCAGATGCTTACATTGTATGCACTTCTTACTCTTGTACTTCTTAAGACCAGTCTCCAAGAGTTCCTATGTGCCAACAATTATTGTGTACTTGATTATTGAAAACCTTGTAATTGCCAAATAACGCTCTATTGTGTTTCTGAATTTCAACTATTACAAGCAATGCTTATAAACATCCTGTACATGTCTCTCCATGTTTGTGTGCAAATATTTCTGGAGAGTATTTACTAAAAGTGGAATTTCTGAGTGATAAGATATGTGCATTTTAATTTCACAGACTACTGACAAAATGCCATTTAGTTAGTCATACCACTTTATACTCCTGCCAGCAAAGTCTGGTAAAACCCATTTCTCCACATTCTTGCCAGCAAGTGATATTGCAAAACATTAGAATTTTTATCAATCTGATGAATGAGATATAAAACTGTGTTTCAATTTGTACTCACCTGATTTTGTTTTTGCATACTGTCACTTATTCGCTTAATTTTGGATGTGTACAACATTTGTTATGCATGATGGTCACTTCCTGTTTCTTCATCTATAAATTTGCCACATCTTTCTCTGCCCGTTATTCTTTTGGGATAATAGTTTTTATTGTGTTTTATAAAAATATCCATTTTTATTTATTTATTTAATTTGTCTGGCTGCCTCAGGTCTTAGCATGGCATGCAAGATCTTCTTTGGTGTGCATGGACTCTCTGTTTGTGGTGCTGGCTCAGTAGTTATGGAGCGTGGCCTTAGTGCTCTGTGGGGTGCGTGTCACTGCTGGGGAACTGGAGCTGCTCTGGGGACCAGGTTGGGGCGCCAGGATCCAGAGCTGTTGGGGAAGGAGTGCCCCGAGGCTCAGAGCTGCTGGAGAAGAGGTGCTAGGAACCTGGAACTGGGTATGGAGAAGGTCTTGGGGACCCCCTAGCCTTCCTGCCAGTTACCCTCTCATTAGCTTCCCACCGGGGATTGAGCTCATGTCCCCTGCATTAAAATGTGGATTCTTAACCATTGGACCACCAGGGAAGTCCCTATTTGTGTTTTAATAGAAGTACATTTACTGAAGATATTAGCCTTGACTTTGTTCCACCTTATATTTTACTTTAAAGTTTTCTTGGGGTATTTTGGACACTTGAAAACATTAACTTTCTGAGAAGTTATAAATTAGCCTTTTCCTTTCTGATTTTTCCAGAGAAGGCAATGGCACCCCACTTCAGTACTCTTGCCTGGAAAATCCCATGGACAGAGGAGCCTGGTGGGCTGCAGTCCATGGGGTCACTAAGGGTCGGACACAACTGAACGACTTCACTTTCACTTTTCACTTTCATACATTGGAGAAGGAAATGGCAACCCACTCCAGTGTTCTTGCCTGGAGAATTCCAGCGACGAGGGAGCCTGGTGGGGTGCCGTCTATGGGGTCACATAAGAGTTGGACACGATTGAAGTGACTTCGCAGCAGCAGTTCTGATTATTCTACTGATTGGATACTTACTCTATTTGAATGCATGGGATGGAGGTTAATATGACCTCAGAGCTATTTTTAGATGAAGAAGAAATTTTAAAAAAGAATACATAGTGAATAGCTTTAACATTCTTAAATGGAATAGTGGGCAAAAATATATGTGAAAGGTAATACTTAACGTAGGAAAAAACAAAAATATTACATGAATGTTTAAGAACACACATAATTTTGTTTTCATGGGGGTGAGGTAGCATTTAATGAGCAAAGTTACTTACTTTCTACATCCTTCTCGGGTACCAGGGCAATCCCCAGTTGAATGAACTACAGACCATGCTTTCTTGTGATGATTATTTACTTCTGGACTTCCTGTCCAAACCAATAAAA
Source organism: Redunca redunca (assembly GCA_006410935.1). Taxonomy (NCBI): domain Eukaryota; kingdom Metazoa; phylum Chordata; class Mammalia; order Artiodactyla; family Bovidae; genus Redunca; species Redunca redunca. The sequence continues at coordinate 1,428,556 of SJYQ01095298.1, read as the reverse complement.
TAGCTCTTTGAAAACTGTTTGTGAAGTTGTGGATTTGAGGAGCATAATTCTTTTAATGTCTAGATGATCAGCAAAGTAAGATACCTCCAGGAGTAATCTGACCTGAACACAACATGAAGAGAAGGGAAATTGTCAGGTAGGCAAACAACAAACGTAAACATAATCAGCCTCTTCTAACAAGGACACCTAAAGCTCCTGGGTCAGCAAAGGGAACCTGCCTGATATTACACAGAGACAGTCTCCGACGGACATTTCCTGTGTGTAAATTCCGTTCTGTCTGTAATTGTCGGAATTGATTATTTAAGGGCCGGCCGGATGCGGTGTTTTTCTGGATCTGGCGGAATGCCTGTCTCCGAGGATCTGGTTCTTCAGGCAGCCTATGCTGACACTCTGTGTCCTCCCAGGACTGAGCCCCTGGAAACAAACCTAAGGTTCATGGCACAGATTTGCGTGGGATGGGATCCAGGGTGAAGAAAACACCATTGACTACTGGACCCTCTATGGATGAAAGTTAGAAGTAAATTATATAATCTCCCGAGACTGGCCTGGAAAACTAGGGAGACAAAAATTCTGACCCACGGTTACAAGTATTCAAACAGCTTCAAACTCAAGCCATTAAAACTCCCCACAGAGTGCACCTTCGGGGCACTCTGCTTCGGTTTGGAAACAAGCTCCAGCTCAATGGGAACCTTCACCCAGCACCAGCTCACCTGCCACTAACTATCTTTAGGGCTTCACATTCAAACACTTTCTATTGTATTTGGGGCTTCCCAGGTGGCACAGTGATAAAGAATCTGCCTGCCAATGCAGGAGAAGCAAGAGATGAGGGTTCAATTCCTGGGTCAGGAAGATCCCTTGGAGTAGGAAATGGCAATTCTCACCAGTATTCTTGCCTGGAGAATCCCATGGACAGAAGGAGCTTGGTGGGCTCCAGTCCATGGGGTCGCAAAGAGTTGGACAGGGCTTAGTGGTTGAAACAACAATTTTATCCTCAGGAATGCACAAGTTTGACATTACAGCTCACAGTTTGTACAGAGCAGATTCCTGAGACACAGAGAGAACAGTTATCCAGTTTGTAGCTGGAGTCAAAGATTCAAACCCATGTGTTTTTTGTTGTTGGTGGTGGTTGGTTGGGTTTTTGTTTGGCCACACCACAAGGCTTGTGAGATCTTCCCTCCCCAACCAGGGATTGAACCGGTACTGTTGGCAGGGAAAGTGTGGAGTCCTAACCACTGGACTTCCAGAGAATTCCCTCTAACCCATGTTTATCAGATAATAGAATACTTCTCCTTTTAATGTTTCACTCATTGTATTTGCTTGATGCCATCAATAGAAAAAATAATGATAACTGGGTGACCATCATTTTTTAAAAAAGGGTGATCTTGGCCAAGTCACATCATTTTTCTTACATCATGGTACATAAAATGAAAGGGATGAACTAAATAATCATTAAGTATTCTTTTTATCTTATAAGTCTTCTAATTTTATAAAAGAGGAATACAAATATCGATGTCATTTTTTATATCAGAGAAAGTGAAGTCGCTCAGTCATGTCTGACTCTTTGTGACCCCATGGACTATAGCCTACCATGTTCCTCCATCCATGGGATTTTCCAGGCAAGGGTACTGGAGTGGGTTGCCATTTCCTTCTCCAGAGGATCTTCCACATCCAGGGAATCGAACCTAAGTCTCTCACATTGTAGGCAGACGTTTTACCATCTGAGCCACCAGGAAAGCTGACCAAAATGAGACAAAGCCTTCAGAAAACACAGTTGGGTATGATTTTCCCTCATATTAAATAGAACGTCTCCATTTTTAAAAATTTTGTCACAGACAGAGCAGAACATTTATAGTGAGATTTTCACCTTGGGTTATTAAGGATCTGTACATTTATTATCCAATCAATTTTGTTTTTCCTTCAAAGATTTGTTTAGTTTTATGATGTATTTAGGGTCAAATAATCCAACAATAAATTGGCATTTCAAAAGCAACAAAATCTATAAAAATGTCCAGGAAGTAACTTAATAAGAAATGTGCAGACTCTATTGGCAGTAAAGAAAACTTGAATAAGTACATGGTAATATTTCTTTGGAAGGAAAGGTTACTGTAGAAAAGTGATCAATTCTCTTGGAATTAACATAAATTGAATGAAATGTCAGTAAAAACTTCAACGTGGTTTTTGGGGAAACAATGTAAGAATTTTAATGCTTACTTGAAGGAATAAAGTCCTAAGAACAAGCAATTTTTTAAAATTAAAGTAAATGGGTTTGTGGAAGAACTCTTGCCAGATTTCCAGTTGTGTTATTAATTTTTGTTCTTAAAAGTATAAGTAGAGTTTTGATGAAAAAAGTATAGAGAATAGGTGTTCTAGCTTAGCCAGTGTATCAACTTAATGTTCTAAAATTTTTAATGGAGTATCAAAGATTCTGGTCATGGTTTGTTTGGGGACTACAGGATGACATTAGACCTCTTAAGACCAAGGGTAAAGGCAGGGTTGTGATTTATTGGATGCCTTATCCCAACACCAACAATGATGTTGTTATAATTAGGTAGGAAGGTCTATTACTTAAGGCAGAATTCAGCTTTAAGTATACAGCTCAGAGGTAGGAAGAGCCCTATGCTGCAAACTATTCTTAGGCTTCTTATTCCAGATCAAATCTCGTCATCCCAAGAATATAGCCTTCATCCTCTTGATCCAAGATGGCAGCCTCTACACACTAGGCAAAAAAATGTAGAAAGAGACTAAGAAGAGGAAGAGGGCAAAAGTCATAAACCCATAGTCTTAAAGGAAGGTTCCTAAAATTTGCCTTCTTTTTATATCACATGGACCCAAATTGTGTCATCTATCAGTCACATGGATATGCAAGTACCAGAAACATCGTCTTCTTCTGAGGAATCTAGTACCCACCTAAAAGTCTGCTACAGTAAGCCCCCTACCCTCTTCCAACAACACAAGAGAAGACTCTACACATGGACATCACCAGATGGTCAATACCGAAATCAGACTGATTATATTCTTTGCAGCCAAAGATGGAGAAGCTCTATATAGTCAGCAAAAACAAGACTAGGAGCTGACTGTGGCTCAGATCATGAACACCTTATTGCCAAATTCATACTCAAATTGAAGAAAGTAGGGAAAACCACTAGACCATTCAGGTATGACCTAAATCAAATCCCTCACAGTGGAAGTGAGAAAGAGATTTAAGGGACTAGATCTGATAGATAAGAGTGCCTGATGAACTATGGACGGAGGTTCATGACATTGTACAGGAGACAGGGATCAAGACCATCCCCCAAGAAAAAGAAATGCAAAAAAGCAAAATGGCTGTCTGGGGAGGCCTTACAAATAGCTGTGAAAAGATGGGAAGCAAAAAGCAAAGGAGAAAAGGAAAGATATAAGCATCTGAATGCAGAGTTCCAAAGAAGAGCAAGAAGAGATAAGAAAGCCTTCCTCAGTGATCAATGCAAAGAAATAGAGAAAAACAACAGAATGGGAAAGACTACAGACCTCTTCAAGAAAATTAGAGATACCAAGGGAACATTTCATGCAAAGATGGGCTCGATAAAGGACAGAAATGGTATGGACCTAACAAAAGCAAAATATATTAAGAAGAGGTGGCAAGAATACACAGAAGAACTGTACAAAAAAAATCTTCATGACCCAGATAATCATGATGGTGTGATCAGTCACCTAGAGCCAGACATCCTGGAATGTGAAGTCAGGTGGGCCTTAGGAAGCATCACCACGAACAAAGCTAGTGGAGGTGATGGAATTCCAGTTGAGCTATTCCAAATCCTGGAAGATGATGCTGTGACAGTGCTGCACTCAATATGTCAGCAAATTTGGAAAACTCAGCAGAGGCCACAGAACTGGAAAAGGTCCGTTTTCATTCTAATCCCAAAGAAAAGCAATGCCAAAGAATGCTCAAACTATTGAACAATTGCACTCATCTCACATGCTAGTAAAGTAATGCTCAAAATTCTCCAAGCCAGGCTTCAGCAATATGTGAACTATGAACTTCCAGATGTTCAAGCTGGTTTTAGAAAAGGCAGAGGAACCAGAGATCAAATTGCCAATATCCGCTGGATCATCAAAAAAGTGAGAGAGTTCCAGAAAAACATCTATTTCAGTTTTATTGACTATGCCAAAGCCTTGACTGTGTGGATCACAATAAACGGTGGAAAATTCTGAGAGAGATGAGAATACCAGACCACCTGACCTGCCTCTTGAGAAACCTGTATGCACATCAGGAAGCAACAGTTAGAACTGGACATGGAAAAACAGACTGGGTCCGAATAGGAAAAGGAGTACATCAAGGCTGTATATTGTCACCCTGCTTATTTAACTTTTATGCAGGGTACATCATGAGAAATGCTGGGCTGGAAGAAGCACAAGCTGGAATCAAGATTGCAGGGGGAAAAATCAATCACCTCAGATATGCAGATGACACCACCCTTATGGCAGAAAGTGAAGAGGAACTAAAGGGTCTCTTGATGAAAGTGAAAGAGGAGAGTGAAAAAGTTGGCTTAAAGCTCAACATTCAGAAAACTAAGATCATGGCATCTGGTCCCATCACTTCATGGGAAATAGATGGGGAAACAGTGGAAACAGTGTCAGACTTTAGTTTTTGGGGCTCCAAAATCACTTCAGATGGTGATTACAGCCATGAAATTAAAAGACACTTACTCCTTGGAAGGAAAGTTATGACCAACCTAGATAGCATATTCAAAAGCAGAGACATTGCTTTGCTAACAAAGGTCCGTCTAGTCAAGGCTATGGCTTTTCCAGTGGTCACGTATGGATGTGAGAGTTGGACTGTGAAGAAAGCTGAGCACTGAAGAATTGATGCTTTTGAAGTGTGGTGTTGGAGAAGACTCTTGAGAGTCCCTTGGACTGCAAGGAGATCCAACCAGTCCATTCTAAAGGAGATTGGTCCTGGGTGTTCTTTAGAAGGACTTATGCTGAAGCTGAAACTCCAGTACTTTGGCCACCTCATGCAAAGAGTTGACTCATTGGAAAAGACCCTGATGCTGGGAGGGATTGGGGGCAAGAGGAGAAGGGGATGACAGAGGATGAGATGGCTGAATGGCACCACCGACTCGATGGACATGAGTTTGAGTGAACTCCGGGAGTTGGTAATGGACAGGGAGGCCTGGCGTGCTGCAGTTCATGGGGTTGCAAAGAGCTGGACATGACTGAGTGACTGAACTGACTGAACCGAAGTCCCCTACATACAGGTCCATTCCAAGAGTGTGTTGGTAAGTCCTACAAAGTGAGCCTAGGTACCCAACTCATACAATCACCCATATAGTACTGTATTATAGTAGGTTTACAATACTTTTCACACAAATAATACCTTAAAAAGACAAAAATAAAACATTTTTAATCTTATAGTATAGTACTTTTAAAAATATGATAGTGTAGTACAACAGCTGGCACACGGGCTGGCATTGAGTGAACAGGCAAGAGGAGTTACTGATGGAGGAGGGAGAAGGGGTGGGAGATGGTAGAGCTGAAGGACTGTCAGCAATGGGAGACGGAGGGCAAGCTGCAATGTCACTCACACCTGACATGGATGGATGCCTGACACTGGCGTCTTTGAAAGTTCACAACTTAAAGGTTCATATGTAGAGGACTTACTGTATCCTGGAGGGCATAGATTCTAGGAGATAACCAGCAGTTTTCACCACAAAGGAAAGGAGATTTTGAGGGTGGAGATTTGGAAAGGTATTATAATTTGGGTTTAGGGAATGTCTTTGTGAAATCTTCTCTGAAATAGAATAGAAGGGGATATATTTTGGTTCCTTGATGTAAGTATGAATATGATACAAACTAAGATCTCCTAACATCCTTCCAGTCAGAGCGACAGTCCCCTACAGTCTTCATTTATCCTATGCCAGAATGTAAACAACACAACTCTAGGAAAAAAGAGGTTCTTGTTTTAGAAAGTGAAAAGAAAAAGAATAGTAATTTATGGATCCATGAAATCATGCTGTATGCATTATTTTAGTCTGTATTAAAGCTTAAAAATTTGATAACAATGTTTGGAAAAGTAAGCAGCATAAAGTGAGAAAACTCTCAATCTTCCTAAATCATTAAGTTTGTAATATCTGCATAGCATTTCACCATAATTCATTTTACTAATTCAATTGGATGATCATGTACATGTAGCTTCAGCATGCTAGCTAAAGCATCCCCTAGCTTAACCTGATTTGAGGACCATGAGAATGTGCCATATTATAAAAATCAAACAAACAATTGCTCGGCTGCTGCAGAACCCATTTACTTTAAGCCTCTTATCCGTCTTCCCAGTGTCAACTGTCTGTTGCTTTTTGTTGTTGTTCAGTCACTAACTCATGTCTGACTTTTCCCCATGGACTGCAGCATGCCAGGCTTCCCTGTTCTCCACTATCTTCTAGAGTTTGCTCAACTTCATGTCCACTGAGTTGGTGATACTATCTAACTGTCTCATTTTCTGCTGCCTGCTTCTCCTTTTGCCTTCAGTCTTGCCCAGCATCAAGGTCTTTCCCAGTGAGTTGGCTCCTCACATCAGGTGGCCAGAGTATTGGAGTTTCAGCTTCAGCATCAGTCCTTCCGATGAATATTCAGGGACGATTTCCTTGAGGATTGACTCGTTTGGTTTCTTGCCATCCGAGGGACTCTGAAGAGTCTTATCCAGCACCACAGTTCGAAAGCATCGATTCTTCGACACTCAGCCTTCTTTATGGTCCAGCTGTCACACCCGTACATGACTACTGGAAAAACCATAGCTTTGACTATAGAGACCTTTGACAGTTACGTGACGTCTCTGCTGTTTAAAAACGTTAATCCCATTGCTCACTTGGCTTTGATGGATTTTTTTTCCGATTCCCTTTAATCAGTGTAACCAAAGGAAACCACAAGTAACTCTGACTCTCAGGTATCAAAAGCTGTCTCCTAGGTTTATGACAGGTTGAACTGAGTGTGTACAACGTTGGATGCAGATTAACATGTGGGCTGGTCTGCCGCCCAGATGGCTGACCCACGCTTGTTTTGTTTTTTAGTTGAGCCGGTATACAATAATCAGAATATTTCTCATAAACATCCAGTGTTCTGGCTTTTCTTAAAATATTGGGTGATGTGATTGCTCCTGACCACCCTCCCCAACATATGACAGTGGTGAGTAGGGACTGAGCAGTAATCGCCCCCTTTAAACATGCATCCAAGTTCCTCTTGGACTTCACCACATTGTATTCTCTTCCATCCTGAGACCAAGTGTTGGGTGGCATCTTAAACACCAGTAGAGTGCTGGGTATCTTACCCTTCTCTTTGACCATGTCTCTACCAAGATGGAGAAAGTGAGAGATTAACTAAGAGGACCACCTACTTCAAGAAAAATGGGAGAGAGCACATTGCTTTGTGGAAATTCAAGATTTTGAATTTTTCTCTTTTTGACTTACTTCAGCCTGTAGGACAGACTCTAGGCCTATCTACATCTCTGTAAATGGCACTATTTCATCCCTTTTAATGACTAATATTCCGTTGTATATGTACACCACAACTTCTTTACCCCTTCCTCTGTTGTTGGACATTTGGGTTGCAAGATTCTTAAATAATTGTGAATCATATTAGGTCTCTTCTGCTATCACCTTCCTGATCCTGGTAGATCTTTGGGTCTGAGACCTCTAGCATACAGCTGACTCCTGAAATATTTACACAGTGAAAACTCTGAGTGAAGCTTCATCTCATATGGGAAACCATCTCTGTAACTGTCCATCCTCATGTAGCTCTGTTTTTAGAGTGTTATCGAATATAACAGCATTTCCTTCTGATTCTTAATGTTTCCATCAATGGATTAAGTTGTTGATATTAATCAGTTATTTAAAATTTTCAGGCTGATAACTTCATATTCTGTTTTTATATCTTAATCTGGTTCGGAAACTAGTATTGTATCTTCATGCTCTCTTATTTCCTTGATTTTTAGAACATCAAATAATTTTTATGTTGAAGGCCAGAAACATGGTATGAGTGGACATAATGTGAACAGAAGTAAGTAGGCTTTTAGTGTAAAGTGTTAAGTTAATCTGGCTAGATATTGAGCCGTTAATGATCACTGCACTCTTTAAATGCTAGAGGGTTCAATTTCTTTCTCTAGTGTTCTTTTTAAAAAAATTCATTAATTAATTGATTTGGGTGTGTAGTTGTGGCACAGGGCATCTTCACTGCATCATGTGGGGTCTTTTGTTGTGGTGCACAAACTCTCTAGTTGTGGGGCACAGGCTTAGTTGACCTGAGGCCTGTGGACTCTTAGTTCTCTGAGCGGGGATTGAATCCTTGTCCCCTGCATTACAAGACAGATTCTCAACCACTGGACCACTGAATCCTCTGTTGATTTTGGGCTTTCCTAAGAACTCTTCATTAGATAGAATATGTCTTAGATAGAATGCTGCTAAGTCACTTCAGTCGTGTCCAACTCTGTGCGACCCCAAAGATGGCAGCCCACCAGGCTCCCCCGTCCCTGGGATTCTCCAGGCAAGAGCACTGGAGTGGGTTGCCATTTCCTTCTCCAAAGCATGAAAGTGAAAAGCGAAAGTGAAGTCCCTCAGTTTGCGACCCTCAGCAACCCCATGGTCTGCAGCCTTCCAGGCTCCTCCATCCATGGGATTTTCCAGGCAAGAGTACTGGAGTGGGGTGCCATTGCCTTCTCCACTTAGATAGAATAGTAGATCACAATTTTAGTTGTGACCTACTGTTATTATAGGGCTTCCCTGGTGGCTCAGAGGTAAAGAATCCACCTTCCAAACAGGAGATGCAGGTTTGATGCCTGGGTCCGGAAGATCCCCTGGAGAAGAAGATGGCAACCCAATCTAGTATTCTTGCCTAGGAAACTCCATGGATGGAGGAGCCCAGCAGGCTATAGTCCAAGGGTTTGCAAAGAGTTGGATACAACTTAGCAACTAAAGAACTGTTATTGTACCAGAGCCCAGTTGGCGTGGTATCACCGTGTGGGTGAAGGAAAGTGTTCTGTGACCTTGGTTAGACTCTGTTTTTAGCCTGTGTCCCAGGCTGTGATCTTCAGTGTCACAGTTCAGGATTTCTAGGATAAGATAGAACTTGTAGAGGAGGCTGAAATGGCAGCAACATCCACCCCCAGGTGGAATTCACCTCTGATGCAATCTTTTCCTTAGAGATTGGCCCTATGTTGTAGAGACAGCTTGGGCTTACTCCACAACTGTCACCTTTTCCCACTCCCTGCCTGGGACACAAGGGGCTTTTTATGACTCTTCATTCTGGGCTGTGACTCTCAGGATGTGTCTCAGCAAATCTGGGGGTTTTCTCTGTAATCTCAGCTCTCTTAAAAATCCATAAAATCCATGAAAAGACACCAGTGTTCAGTTTATCCAGGTTTTTTGTTGTGAGGATGGGAGTGACAACATTCATGCTGTATCCTTCCCATGTTAGCACTGAAACTGGGAGCTTTTTGCTTTTTAATCACTTCTGAGTCCTAATGTGTTCCATTTTACTCCCATTTATCCAGGGATTCCTAGGAATCTCCTAACTTCCCTGATTTGCCAAAAGGCTTTTATTTTTCTGGACATCCAAAACATCACTTCATTATGTCACTGCCCTGCGCATCAGCTGCCAATCACGATGGATGACTCACTTACACAAATCAGAAGTTTTTATCTCGACATTCAAGGCTGTCTGTATTCTTTGTCCATGATTTTCCTTTAGCTACTTTCCAACAAGAGATAAGTGGTTCAGGTTAGGAATACTGTCTCATTATCTTTCTAATCCATGCTCATTGATGTCTGAAACACTCAATAAACATTGACAAGTAAGTTCTCCCTTTAAAAAAAAATTCAGATACTTGATTAAATTCCATATTCCCCATGAAACATTTGCCCACTACTCTTTGTACCATACATTTTCACATGGATAGAAAAAATGATATCAGAAGGCTTTGGATTCATCAGACAGGTGACGAAGCTGATGGGCTGAGTTGAAGGACTTTTCAAGGACACACAACTAGTTAAGGCGGTGCTGTGCTGCGCTTAGTCACTCAGTCATGTCCGACTGTTTGTGATCTCGTGGACTGTAGCCTGCCAGGTTCCTCTGTCCATGGGGATTCTCCAGGCAACAACACTGGAGTTAAGGAAGAACTGGACTTAAAACCCACCTCCCATTTTCTTCCCTCAATTTCATGTCTCCTGGAGTAGTGATTCTTGGTGCCAGTGGGCATACAGTCCTCAGGGGTATTTGTTTGTTTGCTTTTAAAGTTTTCTGGGACACATCCGCTGAGATTCTGACTCAGTAGGTGAGAGCTGGGGCTCAGAAATATCTGCATTTATTTTATTTTTTTATATATTATGCATGTCATTACACAATGCTTTCTTTTTTCTCTCTTCATCTTCTTTTTAAAAACATATCCTTTTTAGTTTTATTATTATTATTTATTTGGCTATGTTGGGTCTTGGTTGCGATATGTAGGATCTCTCATTGCAAAATGTGTTTCTCTCTAGTTGTGGCTCATGGGCTCCAGGGTCAGTAGTTGGGGCACCTGGGCTTAGTTGCCTGGAGGCATGTGGGATCTTAATTCCCTGACCAGGGATCGAACCCACACCCCTTGTATTAGAAGGCCGATTCTTAACCATCAGGGAAGTCCCAGGAATCTGCATTTAGAGGAAAGGATTCTGAATCTGGTAGTTCAATATTTCCATCATAAAGGACATTTACAGAATATAAAATACTGGTCAGCATTCAGAGAGTACTTGGCTAAGCAAATGAATAAAAGCAGAGAGGGAGAGGAAGCAGTTTCCTTCTAGCTCTGTTAGGCTTTTCCCAGAAGCTAAAAAGTTTTGCTGTTGAACTTCTGGACCTTCAATTACAAATAAAAATCTCATTAGCTTTTTTAAACATGCACAGCATTTATCATCAGGGAAATTGGAAAATGGCTCTATGTAATTCAATATTGCCTCAACTTGTATTTATTCATTATTATAGATAAGCAAACTAACTTCTCCCCTCACCCTCCACTTAGGTAGAGGTGAAATGTATACTTATTGAGAAATTTGGGGAAATACTGAAAAATATGATATGCAAGCTAGTGTTTATTGAATTTGCTCTGTGACAGTGCACTGTGCACTTTATATGAATTATTTCATTTAATTCTTATATTACTCCTGAATAGATTTTTCCCTTTTAATTATGTTTACAATTTTTCATTTTATAGCTGAAAAAGTGAATCTTAGCTTAAGTGCCTTGCCCGAGGACACACAGCAAGGTAAACAACAGTGTCAGGATTTAAAGGTCAGATTCTGAAGCCTATGTATGCTTTTTAAAAATTTTATTTTTTAAAATATTTATCTGTTTGACCAAGCAGAATCTTAGTTGCAGCATGTGGGATCTAGTTCCCTGACCAGGGAATGAACCCAGGTCCCCTGCCTTGGCAGTGTGGAGATTTAGCCACTGGACCACCAGGGAAGTTGTTATGTAGGCTTTTAAACACTAGGCTCTCTTCTAGGAAAATTCCATCAGTCCCAATTGCGTGGATCACAGGTAAACTCTGTTAGTTCTCTGAGCAGTATAATATTGAAAACTCCGCCCTTTGGAGATAAGGAGCATGGTTCAGTTTCTGGTTTTGACACTAACTTTGTGAGTTTGAGTAAGTTAAAAAAAATTTTTTTTCCTCTGAGTCTTAGTTCTCCCAGCTGTAGAATGATGAGAGTGTTTAACTTACCACTGAGGACAATTTATTAATAATTAGCACCATGCAGGGCTGTTTCTAAGGACTCAGTAAATGTTACTATAAATATACATATAATTTAACTTTTATATATTTAAAATTTGTAGTTATACTTGCAAATTAGATACCTACAAATTTTATACCTACAAAGTTAAAACTACGTGCTACTTATTCTGCTTACATTTATAAGCTGGTCCAGGCAAGTGCCTGAACATCTCTAATGCCCACACGCTGCCAGAGAAAACTCACTCCACCCATCCACCCTGAAAATTATTTATTTTAAATTATTTATTTTGGGCTGTGGTGGGTCTTCAGTGCTGCATGAGGGGTTTCTCTTGCTGCAGCACATAGGGTCTAGGGCGTGGGCTCAGTAGTTGTGGTGCGTGGGCTTAGTTGCTCCCCGGCATGTGGAATCTTCCTAGACCAGGAATCGAACCAGTGTCCCTTTGCATTGGCAGGGAGATTCTTAACTACTGGGCCCCAGGGAAGTCCTGACTCTGTTATTCAGATCACTCCTTCATCCCTCCCTGCCTCCCCCAGGTGATTAGAACAGGGAAGGCAATATAGAGGGACAATATAGACAAATAGAAAAGACAACTGAGAAATGCCCCCCCCCCCCAAAAAAAAACAACCTGGACCAGAATCTGCAATGAGAGAACAAAAATGTTGTGAAACCAGGACGGCCACAGGGAGTAACTACTAAAGCAAGAACAGAAGAGGGAAGCCAAAGAGGATGAAGATTAACAGAATTTTAGAAGTCCTAGCCACTGCAATCAAAGAAGAAAAAAAGCAACCCAAATTGGAAAAGGAGAAGTTAAAACTCACTGTTTGCCGATGACATGATGCTATGCATGGATCATAAAGACACTACCAGAAAACCACTAGAGCTCATCAAGGAATTTGCTAAAGTTGCAGATTAAAAATTAATACACAGAAATCTGTTCATGTCTCTACACTAACAATGAAAGATTAGGAAGAGAAATCCATGAACAGTATGAAAAGGCAAAACGATAGGATACTGAAAGAGGAACTCCCCAGGTCAGTAGGTGCCCAATATGCTACTGGAGCTCAGTGGAGAAATAACTCCAGAAAGAATGAAGGGATGGAGCCAAAGCAAAAACAGTACCCAGTTGTGGATGTGGCTGGTGATAGAAGCAAGGTCCGATGCTGTAAAGAGCAATATTGCATAGGAACCTGGAATGTCAGGTCCATGAATCAAGGCAAATTAGAAGTGGTCAAACAGGAGATGGCAAGAGTGAACACTGACATTCTAGGAATCAGCAAACTAAAATGGACTGGAATGGGTGAATTTAACTCAGATGACCATTATATCTACTACTGCGGGCAGGAATCCCTCAGAAGAAATGGAGTAGCCATCATGGTCAACAAAAGAGTCTGAAATGCAGTACCTGGATGCAATCTCAAAAATGACAGAATGATCTCTGTTCGTTTCCAAGGCAAACCATTCAATATCACAGTAATCCAAGTCTATGCCCCAACCAATAATGCTGAAGAAGCTGAAGTTGAATGGTTCTATGAAGACCTACAAGACCTTTTAGAACTAACACCCAAAAAAGACGTCCTTTTCATTATAGGGGACTGGAACGCAAAAGTAGGAAGTCAAGAAACACTTGGAGTAACAGGCAAATTTGGCCTTGGAATATGGAATGAAGCAAGGCAAAGGCTAATAGCATTTTGCCAAGATAACGCACTAGTCATAGCAAACACCCTCTTCCAACAACACAAGAGAAGACTCTACACATGGACATCACCAGATGGTCAACACCGAAATCAGATTGATTATATTCTTCGCAGCCGAAGATGGAGAAGCTCTATACAGTCA
>SJYQ01095298.1:1386224-1413138 GCA_006410935.1 Redunca redunca | reverse complement strand
CATATTAAAACATTTGTATGTAAAAAGTAATAAACTAATTAAAAATTGGAAAAATGTTGCAACATACATAACTAAGAAAGAATTCAACCTCTTAATATGCAAAGGACTCATAAAATAGCTAAGAAAATATATTGGAAAAATGAGAAATGGATGCATATAGGTAATGTGGTAAACTTTTTGTGATCTACATATGTATACATGTGTACATATGTGTGTGCTATATACATATATGTATACATTGGCACCCCACTCCACTACTCTGGCCTGGAAAATCCCATGGATGGAGGAGCCTGGAGGGCTGCAGCCCATGGGGTCGCTAAGAGTCGAACACGAATGAGCGACTTCATTTTCACTTTTCACTTTCATGCATTGGAGAAGGAAATGGCAACCGACTCCAGTATTCTTGCCTGGAGAATCCCAGGGACAAGCAAGCCTGGCGGGCTGCTGTCTATGGGGTTGCACAGAGTTAGACACGACTGAAGCGACGCAGCAGCAGCAGCAGCATACATATATGTGTGCTAAGTTGCTTCAGTTGTGACCAACTCTTTGCGGCCCCATGGACTATATTCCCCCAGGCTCCTCTGTCCATGGGATTCTCCAGGCAAGAATACTGGAGTGGGTTGCCATCCGTCCTCAAGGGCATCTTCTCCACCCAGGAATTGAACTTGTATCTTTTATGTCTCCTGCATTGCAGGCAGATTCTTTACCACTAGCACCACCTGGGAAGCCTATATACATATATAAACATATTTTTGTAAAAATATGCGTTTCTGTGAAAAAAATCAACATATTAGATGGTTAAATAAAAATGACTGAAGAGATTTATACTGAACTGTTAAAGTATAATGGGGATCACAATTGATTTTTACTTGCTTCTTTTTTATCTTTCTGCATTTTTGGAGGTTTTCAATAAGAAATGGATGTTACTTCTGGAATGAGAAAAAAATACTTGTGGAAAGTAGAAGAAATATGAACAATGGATGATTAATATCTAATTTTGTTTGCTTTGTCTGGCTTTCTCAGGATGCTTTAATTTGAGGAGGAGCAGAACTTTTGGGGGGCTTCCCTGGTAGCTCAGTGGTAAAGAATCCACCTGCCAATGCAGGAAAAGTAGGTTCAATCCCTGGGTTTGAGGATCCCCTAGAGAAGGAAATGGCAACTGGCTCCAGTATTCTTGCCTGGAAAATCCCATGGACAGAGATGCCCGGCAGTCCATGGGGTTGCAAAGAGTCAGACACAACTGAGCAACAAAACAATAGCCAGAACTTCTGGGACTCTCACTGCAAAGTCCTCAGCCTGGCTCCTTGGCCTCTAGGTCTGGATGCTTCACAGAGGGGATGCTGTTGTGGGAACAGGGCTTGTGGTCCACAGGGCGTGTTCCTGCGGCCAAACAGAGCACAATGAAGAAAGAGGGGAAAACAGCCATAGGCTGATACCACAATAAAGAGACAGCGTGACTCCAAAGGCTTTCCAGGGCGTCTCCAATCTGACATTTCCTTCCTGACCTTTCAGCTTCTCACTTAACTTCACATCCACTGGCCCAGAGCTAGATTTAGCATCATCGTTAGTAAAAGACAGTTCCCCCAGGAATCAACCTACAGACCCCTGAACTCAGGAAGGCAGATTCAGAGATAGCCTTGCACGGGGTTTGTCTAATACAGAGAGAGGGATCTAACCCTGGAGTAGTTTTTGCCCGATTCAGGAGAATGGACCAGTGGCTTTCCAAACTTGAACGAGGCTTCAATAATAAGTGGCCTTTTGCCAGTACAAACGTATGATGTGCTCAGTCGCTCAGTTGTGTCTGACTCTTTGCAACTCCATGGATTGTAACCCTTCAGGCTCCTCTGTCCATGGGATTTTCCAGGCAAGAATACTAGAGTGGGTTGCCGTTTCCTTCTCCAGGGGATTTTCCTGACCCAGGGATGGTACCCACATTTCCTCCTTGGATGGCAGATTCTTTACCACTGAGCCACCTGGGAAGCTCTATAGTAGGTCACAGTAGGTCACAACTAAAAGAGCTGCAAGACATATTCTGTCTAAGGAAGATCTTCGTTGCATCATGTGGGTTCTTCGATCCCCGACTTAGAATCAAACCTGCGTCCCCTACATCAGAAGGTAGATTCTTAACCCCTGGGCCACCAGGGAAGTCCCACCTTACCTCCTGTTCAGTCTCCTATCACAGTGTTAGTTTCTGTCTCCTTATTTATTTACTTCTAGATTGCCTGTTGCTCTCACCAGCCTGTAAACCCTCTGAGAGCAGAGGCTCCTCTTCTTCCCTTGGTACCCTCAGCATCTCTGTAGGGGCTGGTACAATCCTCAGTGAGTAATTGTTGAATGAGTTAAGTGACCAGTATTAATAAATGGGCTAAAGGAATGTTTCTTTCTTACAAAATTTATCAAATGAAACGTCAGAGAACACAGAAAGACTTAGCAGAAAATTTAAGTGCTCCTTGAGAATCAGCTCCTAGCGTAGAAGTCTGTCTTCATTCTTTCCTTATCAAGACCCACAAAACTATGCAAAGTCCTTTGAGCTCTTTGGAGGGGAATAGAGATGCATAAACACAAAAGATAATCTTGTTTCTTCTTGCGAATTCAAAATAATTTTTGAAAAGGAACAGGCCCTCTCAAAGTATTATGCCCACACAATCTTTCCTTTAAGTAGCAAAAAACCCCAAATAGTTTTATGATCCCTAATGTAATGCAGATGTAGAGGGTAAGAATTTGATGGTCAATTAATTTAGAAAATATCCAGGGCCTCTCCGAGGTTCAACGTACGGACTTTGAAATTTGACTCATGATCACGATGCCCTTCCCCCAACCGTCTCCCCATCCCTAGATATAAAAAGAAAGGAACGCTTGTAATATTGCTTATGGAATGTTCTAGAGGGGTAGTTAAGCTGCTCTTCATAAAAACCTTTGGATCAAGTTTTCCTGGCCTTTTCCAGTTGGGACTGTTCCTGAGCATTGAAGTGAAGCAATATTAAACTGGCAGGCTCCTGAGAGTCGATTATTGTGGGGAGTTGAAAGGAAAGAGCTGGCATCTTTGTGCTTCATTAATCTTCGAAGGAAAGAAAGCTCTGGCCAGTGGACCAAAGGCCCACATGTCAGAGCTTGATTTCCTGTTCTTCTGGGTTTCGGTTTGAACGTGAAGCAAATGTTTCGGGGAACTCCGGGCGGCTAGAAGGCAGTCTCCTGTCTCATGCCAGCAGGACTTGGTTTCATGAATTAATAATATCCAACTCCGAGAAAGCCAAGAGCTATTGAGGCTGGAGGCACCGTGGTGCTGAGAGCTGGCTGTAGGCACAGCAAGTCATCAATCCATCCATCAACCACTTAGCCAATGGTTATTCCAATAGCTTCCCTGAAACCTTTTTTTTCTCCCCCAAGCTGCAAGCGTTAGGGTTAGTCTTGTTTTACTCTTTTTCGGTTTTTATTGGAGTATCGTTGATTTACAATGTTGTGTTAGTTTCAGGCGTACAGTATAGTGAATCAGTTATATATATACACATATCCATTCTTTTTTGGATTCTTTTCCCACATAAGTCATTGCACACTATTGAGTAGAGTTCCCTGTGCTGTATAGTAGGTTCTTATTAGTTATTTATCCTATATATAGTATCATGTATATGTCAATCCTAATCTCACAGTTTATCCCTCTGCCCCTTTCCCCCTTGGTAAACATAAAGGTTTTTTTTCCCCTACATTGGTGACTCTATTTCTGTTTTGTAAATAAGTTCATTTGTACCATTTTTTTTTAGATTCCACATATAAGTGGTATCATATAATAGTTGTCTTTCTCTGTCCGACTTACTTCACTCAATATAACAATCTCTAAGTCCATCTATGTCCCTGCAAATGGCATTATTGAACAAAATACTCTTTCTTTGTATCCAAAGTTCTTCAAACACACTGCAGCATTGCACTTTCCACCCTTTATTGCATCTGAATACAATATTTTCCTCATCAGAGAATAAATAACAGCATTTTTTTGGTAGGAGCTATATTGAGGTATAATTAATGAATTAAATGACTAATCCATTGAAGTACACAATCTGATGGCTTTTTATTATACCCACAGAGTTGTGCAACCATCAGTATAATTTTCAAAAATTTTCATCACCTCCGAAAGGACCCTCCATTTCCTTTAGCTCTGAGACCATCAAACCCCAACTCACTCTTCAAACCCTAGGCAATCGCTGGACTGCTTTCTGTCTCTAGATTTGCCAAGTCTGAGTATTTTGCATAAACAGAATTATTCAATATGTGGTCATTTGTGACTGGCTGTAAGAGCATTTTATGTGCGAAATTTATTTTATGTCAAGCACAATAAGTGTTCTCAGTAAATAAAGGTACTTGAGTGAATGACTGTGCTCCCAGTTCACTACCGTGCAGTCATCCTATGGAAGGAATAAGACATGAAGACCACACATTATCTTCAATTCAGGTGGCAAGAGAAGGTTGACCTAAAACATGAAAATTAGCTAAATTACAGGACTGCAAATGCTCAATTAAGTGGTACGTAAACTAGAAGAATAAGAGGATATATTACAAGGTGCTCTTTTAGAGTCAGTTTTAGGCAAATTTCTTTCTCTTTTTGGCCGTGCAGCATACAGGATCTTAGTTCTCTGACCAGGGATCAGACCCATGGGCCCTGTAATGGAAGCACAGTCAATCAGTGGACTACCGTGGAAGTCCAAGGCAAAATTTCTTAAGTAATAAGGATGTACTTTGGGATTGATCAGAAAGGGTTATTTTTGTATTGTAGTTTCACTTATCAAAATATTTATCTTGGCTCCTCCACATATATTGGAATATCTATGTATTTCTACTTCTACATCTCAGTGTCTTTCAGTATCAGATGCATTATGTTTTTGGAGAAGCATCATGAAGTTTTAGCTTCTTTCAGGCATTGCCATGGTTTTCTCTCCTGAAACATGAGTGTGGAAACCTAAAGTTTGATTGATGAACACTGCTGCTGCGTCGCTTCAGTCGTGTCCGACTCTTAGAGACCCCATGGACTGCAGCCCACCAGGCTCCTCTGTCCATGGGATTTTCCAGGCAACACTAGGTAACCTCAAATTAAATAACCCTTTCATGCTTCTCATGACTCTTTTCCTCCTCCTGTTCCCTGACTGGTCATTGTCCAAATCTTGTCTTTGGTTTGCTTCTTGACAGGCTGCATCATCACTTTCTCTGAAGCAGAAGCTCCATTCTCTACAGGAAGCTCCATTCTCTCCACTTGCATGGTCCATCCTACTTCAAACTCTATGTATTTAAAACTAAACTCATTTTTTTTATACCCTCCTTCTCTATTTCAAAGAAGCCACAGATACGTGAAACCTGACAGCCATATTTCCCTCTTCCCAGTTCTTCATACTCTATGTCCAATTACTGACCAAAGCCTATCATGTTTGCCATGGAGGGTGTTTCACCTGCTATTTATTTTTGCCTGCATCTAGCTCCCTAAATGCAAAATGTAAATAACTCTTTCCAGCCTCACAAAGTGGAGAAGGAAATGGCAACCCACTCCAGTAGTCTTGCCTGGAGAATCCTGTGGACAGAGGAGCTGTTGGGCTGTTGTCCATGGGGTCTCACAGACTCAGACGCAACTGAAGTGACTTAGTATGCATGCATGGACTGGAGAAGGAAATGAGAACCCACTCCAGTGTTCTTGCCTGGAGAATCCCAGAGACAGAGGAGCCTGGTGGGCTGCTGTCTGTGGGGTCGCAGAGAGTCGGACACGACTGAAGCGACGCAGCAGCAGCAGCAGCAACCTCACAAGGGAAGCTATGAAGAGTAAAAAACACAGGCATTCATTTCATCCCTTTATTTCATGTATCTACTTAGTTTTGGCTGTGCTGGGTCTTCCCTGCTACATGGGTTCTTTCTCTAGTTGCAGCGAGCAGGGGCTACCCTTAGCTGCAGTTCATGGGCTTCTCATTTCAGTGCTTCTCTTGTTGCCGAGCACAGGCTCTAGGGTGCACAGGTTTCAGTGGTTGTAGCACATAAACTCAGTAGTTGTGGTTCCTGGGCTCTAGAACACAGGTCTCAATAGCTGAGGTGCGTGGGCTTAGTTGCTCTGCGGCATGTGGCATCTTCCCAGCCCAGGGATTGAACCTGTGTCTCCTGTGCTGGCAGCAGTATTCTTACCCACTCAACTACCAGGAAAGTCCTGTGCCTCCACTTTTGCTCTGGCCAGTAAGAGTAAAAGGGAAGTTCATGCTTATGAACTTCTCTGAGAGTGTAACAGCTATATGTTAATAAAAAGATAATTGTTTATAAGGACTTAATTCTTCCCTTGCTTTAGATTTTTCTTTAAGGATAAAATTTGAAGTTTGCTCTGATATAGTGAGTCCTATCTGCTGTTGAATGAGCTTCAACTGGTTACTTTAAACCAACAACCCCCTTTGCATTAAATCAGCTTCTTGCTAAAGGACCAGCCTCAAACTTCCATAGCCAAGTTAAGACAACACCTGCATCAAATCATCTCATGGCACTGTAGTTACATCTCATATGGCTGTCTCATTCCTTTTCATTCTTGGGTCTATAAGAGAAGTACCCTTTTTAGCTCTCAACCTAGTCACCATTGTGGTGTTGGGGAAGACTCTTGAGAGTCCCTTGGATAGCAAGGAGACCAAATCAGTCAATCCTAATGGAAATCAACCCTGAATATTCATTCATCAGAAGGACTGATGCTGAAGCTGAAGCTTTAGTACTTTGGCCAACTATACAAAGAGTTGACTCGATGGAAAAGACCTCGATGCTGGGAAAAATTGAAGGCAAAAGGAGAAGGGGGCGGCAGAGGATGAGATGGTCAAATAGCATCACCGACTCAGTGGACATGAATTTGACCAAATTCTGGGATATAGGGAAGGACAAAGGAGCCTGGTGTGCTGCAGTCCATGGGGTTACAGAGTCGTGCTGCAGTCCGTGGGGCTGCAAAGGCTTGTGACTGAACAACAAACAGTATTCACCATTGCAGTTCTGCGTGATGTTCGAAGCTTTTCAAAAGAAGGCATCACAGACTCAGGAGCCGTGCACACAAAAGGCTCCAGAAAGGATGCAAGGAGGGGAAACATGCTTCTATAAGTGCTTGACGTCCCAAGGGCCCTACACTCAAGATTCCTGAACTCATTTATGCTCATAACGTCTGGTATGTTTGATAAAAGGAATCAGAATCATGACCCAAGTAAACTGGGGGAAAAAACCCACCCCATCTCATTATCTTCGAATAAAATCAAACTGTGTTTATCCTGGTACACAGCCATCTCCAAAATATATTTGCTTTGGCTGTTGATTTTAATGTATGTTCACAAGGAAAATCGAAAAAGCCCAATCAGCAGGAATGCAAATGTGGCTTGAGAAGGAGTGAGAGTTCTCATAAAATTCCCCAAAAAGGGCCAGTTCGCTATTGGACTCTCAAATCCTTTCACCGCTGTGAATATCAGTTACAAACGCAGCAAGAAGCCTCATGGTTTTACCATCTTCTCTGAACAGAAACAGCCAACATTGTCACACAGAGCTGTGCACAAGCGCATGGCAACCGGCCACCCTTTGGCTCTCCCGTGGCAAAGAGGCGCCTTCCTCTGAAGCAATGAGCACATTTTCTTCCCAGAGGTTTGGGCAGCGAGGAACGTATGCTAAGGCCACGAGGCTGTAGATCTCAGACTCCCCCATCCAGTGTTCCAAATGGCACGGAGCTGGCCACCATTAAAAAGAGATCATCTCCAATAGCATATTGAGAAAATGCAGCCAACAGCCTGGTTTCCTCTTTTAGCCCTCATGAAAGAGTAAGGTAAACCAGCCCAGTGGCTTTGGAACTGCCTGAAAATAATGCCACAGACTCCTCAACGGTAAAGAATCCGCCTGCACTGCAGGAGACCCGGGTTCACTCCCTGGGTCAGGAAGATCCCCTGGAGGAGGAAATGGCAACCCCCTCCAATATTCCTGCCTGGAGAATCCCATGGACAGAGGAGCCTGGCAGGCTACAGTCCATGGGGTCGAAAACAGCTGGACAAGACTGACTGACTGACAGCTCAGGAAACAGGTCAGGTGGTGATTTAAGACAACTATCTCCTTTCACACTTTTCCTTTCATTTTTAAATTTTATTGATTTTATTTTTTTTCAGTTTAACCCCCGTACAATGTGCACGCACAGTTCCATGATCTAGATGGAGTAATTGTAAAAATCTGACTGCTTTACAGTGTTGTGTTGGTTTCTGCCATATGACAATGTGAATCAGCTGTAACTGTACCTACATGTCTGCCCTCTTGGGCCTCCCTCCCATCCCTCTAGGTCATCACAGAGCATTGAGCTAAGTGCCCTGAGCTATACAGCAGCTTTCTGCAAACTATTTTATACAATGGTGTGGCTTCCCTGGTGGCTCAAATGGTAAAGAACCTGCCTGCAATGTGGGAGACCCAGGTTCGATCCCTGGGTTGGGAAGATGCCCTGGAGAAGGAAGTGGCAACCCAGTCCAGTGTTCTTGCCTGGAGAATTCCACGGATGGAGGAGCCTGGTGGGCTATGGTCCATGGGGTTGCAAAGAGATGGACACGACTGAGCGACTCACATGACTTGCTTTAGTGTGTATATGTCATCGCTACTCTCCAGTTCATCCTACCCTCTCCTTCCCCACTTGTGTCCGCAAGTCCATTCTGAGTATTTCAGTAAGTATCTAGTGATTGCTCTGTACTAGAAACCAGTGAGCAAGATGGCCATCATACCCATCCTCAAAGCGCTTACACTCTGCTGGGGAAGCAGCGGAGAAGTGCTACTGAAAGATGGATCAGTGCAGGGGATGTAGGGTCACCCAGAGAAGTATTTGACCCAGCTGCTGGGGGGCGGGGTGGGAGAGGGTCAAGACAGCTGGCTCGAGCAAGTGCAGCCCAAATGGAGACTTGAAATGGAGAGGAGAGAGCCTGAGAAGAAAGAAGAGGCCAGAGTCCAGGAGCAGGAAAGCCTGTGCATGAATCCAAATGCGAGAGAGGATATTAGAAACCCTGGCCAATGGGAAGAAGAAAAACAGGGAGCAAGCACATTAGGTCATACGAAGCCATGCTAGGGATCTGGGGTCTGTGTGTATGTAGACAGGGGCTATGTGGAGGAGCAAATTTATTGATTTGTTTATTTTATTGGAGGATAGTTGCTTTACAATATTGTGGTGGTCTCTGCTCTACACCAGCATGAGTCAGTCATATATATATATGTATGTATATACATATATATATATATATCACCCCTCTTCAGCCTCCCTCCTCCCCCCTCTCCACCCGTCTCCATCATCAAAGAGCACCAGGCTGAGCTCCTTGTGCTATGCAGCTACTTCCCATGAGCTGGCTATCTCATGCATGGCAGTGTATATATGTCAACGCTGCTTTCCCAATCGGTCCCACCCTCTCCCTCCCCCACAACATCCACCAACCTGTTCTCTATGTCTGCGTCTCCATTTCTTCTCTGTAAACATGATCAACAGTACTCTTTCTCTAGATTCCATATATATGCTTTAATGTACGGTATTTGTTGAGAGAATTTATCAGATACATCTTTCAGACAAAGCACTATGGCTGCAGCATGCAGAATGGATGGAAGGGTACAGGACTACAGGTGGGACATTTGGGGGATTGGCACCCAAACCCAGACAGGAAGATGTCTGAACCAAGGTAGCAGCAGTGTGATGAAGAGACACAGCAGGGCCCATGGTGTCCAGCACCAACGCCAGATATTAATGCATCCTGGTTGCTAGAAGCTTCTTCTGCAGAGGCTGGACCCATACTACTGATGGGGCTGCTGAAATCTAGAACACATGTTTTGCTAAAGATGCTTTGCTATGGATGGTCATGCCCAATTACCAACTGAACAGGTCTTCAATGAAAAGAAGTGTCAAGCTAGAGTGGCTGAGATTTGGGGAGATATCACAGGCACTGAAATATTTGTTTTTATGCCAGTATCACATTTTTTAACTTTTAATTTTAAATTGGGGTATAGCCAATTAAGTGTTGTGATAGTTTCAGTTGGATAGCACAGGGACTCAGCCATATGTAGACATGTATCCAGAGTCCCCTCCCATCCAGGCTGCCATGTAACATTGAACAGAATTCCCTGTGCTACACAGCAGTAGGTCCTTGTTGGTTTTCATTTTAAATATAGCAGTGAAATATTATACTTTGCTGAATACTGTAGCTTTTAGACATGTTGAAGTTAAGTAGCACTAGCTTTTTTTTTTTTCATTTTGGTTATTATTTGTGTTCCCTATGGGCTTTAGAATGATCATGTCAATTAAAAGATACTGCTAAGAGTTTTATTGTGATTTCACAGTGGCAAATAATAAGGTTTCTGGGTATGCAAATAGTAAGAAAATTTGCCTTGCATGTACTACCATTCTGAGGAAATTATTTGAGGATTTACACCAGCAAAAATAGGGAGAGATCAAAGAGAGGAAATCATGGAATACAGGAAATGAGGAAAGACCCCAGTGGTACCCATGGAGCCTAGAAAGCTCTGGTCTGGATCGTAGCAGGAGGTCAGGGGCTGGCACGTGTCCCCAGGGAAAAGTGGATTCTGAGCAGTCATTGTGCACGTAACAGAAAGGCTGAAATGATTTGAAGATATAATGGGGCACATTATATTTTCAAAAATGAACAACAACAACAAAATAAGGCATTTAGAGACTCTAGCAAGGTGAGGAGAAAACTATACAGGAAATCTGTGGTCAGAATATGAATTGAAATTTGATAATGGCATTGTAATAAAAGCTATCGTTAAAGCATAAGAGAAAGAAATTCATGTAACCTTGATGCAAGAAGGTTCTACTCTATGTGGTCCAGAGATTGTTGTATTGATGCAGTAAAAGACATACACTTGCATGTGACTGGGGTAAGCAGTGAAAAATAACTAACATGTGCTGTGGTTAGTTACATAACCCCCACAACAACCTCAAGAGATGGCTATCATTTTCCTCTCCTTAGAGGTAAAGAACTAAGATGAGAAGAAGTTAAGTGACTTAAGATCAAAAAGTTATTAAGTGGTGAAGAAAGATTCTTAAACATTATTATATGCCCTCTGTGTTAAATATATATGTAATATTATACATATATTGGAGAAGGAAATGGCAACCTACTCCAGTGTTCTTGTCTGGAGAATTCCATGGATAAAGGAGCTTGGCAGGCTACAGTCCATGGGATCACAAAGAGTCAAACACAACTGGGTGACTATCACTCACTCACATTATACCTATATGTAAATACATGCACACATGTAGTATTTATGGTTTATGATATTTAAAATCAACTTATGGATAAATTGTGGAATAATGTTCTAGAATAGGATGTTAATGATGTCAATCTCACACGCACAAACACATATGTGGTTTATGGAACTCAATACATGGGGTGGGGAAGATGAATAAGGAGGTTAAGAAGACAATATTCTTATCTTGCATTGTTGTTGCCGTTGTTCAATTGCTAAGTCGTGCCCGACTCTTTGTGACCCCATGAACTGCAGCATGCCAGGCTCCCCTGTCCTTCACCATCTCCCGGAGCCTGCTCAAACTCATGTCCATTGATTCAGTGATGCCATCCAACCATCTCATCCTCTGTCATCCCCTTCTCCTCCTGCCTTCAATCTTTCCCAGCATCAGGGTCTTTTCTAAAGAGTCAGCTTTTTGCATCAGGTGGCCAAAGTATTGGAGCTTCAGCTTTAGCATCAGTCCTTCCAATGAATATTCAGGGTTGCTCTCCTTAAGGATTGACTGGTTTGATCTCCTTGCTGTCCAGGGGACTCTCAAGAGTCTTCTCCAGCACCATAATTCAAAAGCATCGATTCTTCGGCTCTCAGCCTTCTTTATGGTCCAACTCTCACATCCATACATGACTACTGGAAAAACCATAGCTTTGACTATATGGACCTTTGTTGAAAAAGTGATGTCTCTGCTTTTTAATACGCTGTCTAGGTTTGTCATAGCTTTTCTTCTTGCAGTAGAGAAGGATTCTCAACGAAGAGTTGGGTCATACAAAGCCCAGGCTGCCTAAGTCTCCTTGGGAAAGCACAGCTGGAAAACCCCAGGGAAGGCTCTTGGGAAAACCCACAAATAATGCCATGTCAGGGAACCAGACTGTGGAACCTGCCTCAGGTAGAGGGCATCAAGACACACCCTACCTGTGCCATCCAGGTTCTAGAGAAGGACCTCTCCTTATCCCCTCCTCCTAGGTCCAATGCTGCAGGAACCAAGAGCTGCTGCTCAGAAATAAGGGCAGGGAGGAGTGGAGCTGGGCCCAGTGAAGAAACCCACTCCCCACTCCACCCCACCCTCTGTTCTGAGCTCCAGGCCTGAAGCAATCCAGGCTGAGGGAGGAGAAAAGTTTTAAGCATGAATGGAATTTGGGGTTTTTAAATTACTCTGAAAGGAAATTATGTGTTTATTAAAGAGATTTGGTTCTTTATTTTTATGAGAGTGACAGAAAAGAGCCATGTGAGATGAGAGAGGGGAATAGATTAAGAACTTTTCCACAGGAAAGTTTAATGGAAAGTGGTGAGAGAAGAATTCAGTGGGTTTCAACCCACACTCCATTGAATCCAGTCCATTCAATTACAGAACCATTTTCTTGAGTTATTGTTGTTCATTTAAATTTTTTAAAATTAACTTGAGGGTGTAGTTTTTCTTCATAGAAGAGACTATACAGAGTTTATATAGTTTCTAAAATTAATATTAGATACAATGCAAAGATAAAACCCTAGTTCTTCCTTATGCTTTTAAATTCTGCTTATAAATGGTATTATTCTCTTAGCNTTTGCTCTTAGAATTCTTTTCATAATGCTTGGTCTCAATTATAAACTTAGCTAATTCAATTCCTTCAAATATTTTAGACTGCATATTTAAATTTGATATATTTGATTTCCTTCTTAAGTGCTTTGACTGTCTAACTTAACAAACCATTCCTAATAAATCTAATAAGCAAACATAAATATAACAAACTTCAAATTCTCTTAAATGTTCCAATAGAGGATATAAACTTGGAAAGATTTAAAACTACACTCATGAGACCACTTTAAAATATCTAATTCACATTTTAATTTTCAGTTATTGTCACTCTAATATGCCAATTTTTCATAAACATGAAACAAGTTTTAAGAACAAGCTCAGTCACTCAGCCACCAAATATTAAGAACCCTGGTATTTCTTGTCTTCACATTTAAAAGCTGAATTCTAACTCCCCTAGGGGTTATGAGATACTTGCCCCTAAGAAAGATGATTACCCTTTCAAGTAACTGATGTGAATTTTGACAAGCAATTTCTGGTGAGTATTAGATGATTTCAGGACTACTTTCCAGCAATTAAGGACATTGTTATGTTATGCCATGTGTAACATGGGTTGCAAAAACAAAAATTTTACCCAAGACACTAATTGCATCTTGTCAGCAACTTTGATGGGATGCATTAGTTTGTATTGGTAACTGATTACGTCAATGACTCTATAACTCAGAGGGGGTTTTCACACACACAGGTCTTCTCAAGTCGTGTCTCATGCATGACCTAATTCTTTTTCCTTCCCATCCACATCTAAAACTTGAACCTAGGTGGATTACCTCATTTGATTTTCTGTTTCCTTAGATCTTCTCAAGTTATATGGGTTCATTTTCTGTCTACCACTAAACACCTTTGAACTTGTGGGAAGCCTGAATTCTTTCATCATCTCAGACCACCCAACACATGCAGGTATTAAAATGATAACCAATTACATTCTGAATACCTCACATAACTTCGAGGCCATGCTACTGTCAGCTTGTACGTCGAAACCTCAAATTAAACAAAAAGCATGAGTGTAGACCTCTGTTTGAGACTCTGCTCTAACCAGTTCTGTGTTTTGTCCATTTAAGTCATAGGAAGTAGGCTTCACAAATATTTCTATTAATATTTTGTAATAAATGCCTTCAAATGTAAAGAAGCTAGACAACTTATCCTCAAACATGTAGATAATAAGGGGCAGAATTAAGACTTAAATTCAGTTCTGATTGCTAGTGTTCTATGCAGTCTATTGTACCTTCTGCCTCTCCTTAAAAGTTAAGCATAAGCTAGACAGCAAAAGAGACACAGATGTATCGAACAGTCTTTTGGACTATGTGGGAGAGGGTGAGATGATTTGGGAGAATGGCATTGAAACATGTATAATATCTTATAAGAAATGAGTTGCCAGTCTAGGTTCGATGCAGGATACAGGATGTTTGGGGCTGGTGCACTCAGATGACCCAGAGGGATGGTATGGGGATGGAGGTGGGAGGGAGGCTCAGGATTGGGAACACGTGTATACCCATGGCGGTTTCATGTTGATGTATGGCAAAACCAATACAATATTGTAAAGTAAAAAAAAAAAAAAAAAAGTTACGCAAAGGCAGACTAAAAGAATAAATGTTGAGAGAAAGCTTTCTAGTATTCTTGAACTTTATTTTTAAAAAACATAGAAAAACAGCTTTTTAAAAGGAGTATGTGTATGTATCATCCTTTTTAAGTCTTTCAGAACAACTTCCATCCTTCAGGAGCTTGTAATGATGCTAAGACCTGGAGGAGAAAAATGCCTCTTAGAAGCCTCATTGATTATCTGCTTCAGTGGACTCATTAAAAGTTGGTAATTCTTATAGTGCGGAGCACTGGCATTTTTCTTTGCCATATTTCAAACTTTGTAGAGACTTCTCAAAGCAGAGTCACAGAGGTTTCTGCTAGAGATTCATCCCATGCCACACATTGGTGTTGACTGCCACTGTCCCCCTATAGGATGGAACAAAGACCTGTAAGGCAAAGTGTCATGTCGTAGACCTGATTTTCAAATCCACTCCCCCACCCCAACCTTCTTTTTTCCTTAAGAGCAGTGGAACCCTTTCTTCACACTAGATCTTATGTGGGAAGCTGATAGTCAAAGAAACAAAAGGAAGGTGACTCTGGGCTTTCCTGGGGGTCAGATGGCTAAGAATCTGCCTGCCAACCCATGAAGAGGACATGGGTTCTATCCCTGGTCTGGGAAGATTTCACATACCCTGGAGCAGCTAAGCCCGTGTACCACCACCACGATGAGAAGCCTGCACACACAGCTAGTGACTAGTCCCTGCTCGCTGTAACCAGAGAAAGCCCACATGCAGCACAATCAATAATAATAATAAATAATTGTTTTCAAAAAGCATAGCAGCTATAACTTAAATACAGAGTAGAGATCTGAATTCTTTGCCCCTCTATCCTTCCACAGGGGCCCTTAAACTCCTCAGCACCCACCATGGTTCATGGAAAATAAAGTGAAAGTGTAGTCACTCAGTTGTGTCTGACTCTTTGCGACTCCATGGACTGTAGCCTGCCAGGCTTGTCTGTCCGTGGGATTCTCCAGGCAAGAATACTGGAGTGGGTTGCCATTCCCTTCTCCAGGGGATTTTCCCGACCCAGGTATCAAAACCCAGGTCTCTTGCATTGCTGGCAGATTCAATTTCCTGGTGACCAGGGAAGCCCTATGGTTTGGGAGAACAGCTTAAATAGCACTCTCATGGAAAAGGCATGACAATTGAAGCATAGCATTTCTCTGAAAAAAAATCCACAGAGAAGACTTCTTAGAAGGTTTATCTCTGCCTCAAGGAGGAAAGGACTTGGACACAGTATCTACAGAAACCCAGGAGAAGTCATCCTGACTCTCTCTACCATTTAATATTAGAATCAATGATTCTACTGTTCCAGCCACACAGAAGCCTCCTGTGAAGTTTGCCAGATGTAGACCATCTCTACTGTTTCATCAAAGGCAAATATATATTTGTCAGAGAGTAATTAGTAAGTGTGAGTCCTAGAGTCAAGTCTCTGTGGGGGAAATTTTTTCTCCCCTCTGTTTCATCTCATCCCACATATGGTCTTTGCAAGTTGTTGTCATTCAGTCACTTAATCATGTCCAACTCTTTGCGATTGCATGGACTGCAACGTGCCTGGCCTCCCTGTCCTTTACCATCTCCCGGAGTTTGCTCAAACTCATCTCTGTTCGATGATCCCATACAACCATCTCATCATATGCCACCCTTTTTCTCCTTTTGATTTCCATCTTTCTCAGCATCTGGGTCTTTTCCAGTGAGTCAGCTCTTCGCATCAGGTGGTCAAAGTACTGAAGCTTCAGCTTCAGCATCAGTCCTTCCAATGGATATTCAGGGTTGATTTCCTTTAGGATTGACAAAAAACTTTGCAAGTTAGGGAATTTTATCAAAATCAAGGTTTTCCATGAACAGGGGTTAGTCCAACCATGTCCTGTTTCTGCTTTTCCTGCAAAATCTTCTTAAATGAGTATTGGGCATCAGATAGAGAAATAATGAAAACGGAGGAAAATGTTTTCAGGCCAAACTAGTCAGCTCACATTGGCCTTCCCTAGAGCCGGACTCTGTAATGCTCAAATGCTCCGTGTGTGTGCTCAGTCATGACCGACTCTTTGCGAACCCATGGACCGTAGCGTACCAGGCTCCTCTGTCCACGGGATTTCCCAGGCAAGAATGCTGGAGTGGGTTTCCATTTCCTCCTCCAGGAGACCTTCCTGACCCAGGGATCGAACCAGAGTCTTCCGCATCTCCTGCATCGGCAGGCGGGTTTTTTTTGTTTTGTTTTGTTTTTACCACTGAGACACCAAGAAGACCCAGATTCTGTAATGCTCGGATGCTCTGAACATAATTTTTATGACAGTTATTGATTGCTTCTTTTACCTCAGAATTAAGGAAACAGACTTGGAAGTCATCATGAAAAAAGGTGAAGACTATTACTATAGTACTTTACACTATCCAATAGTTTGTGGTTTTTCTTTCACATGAACTTGGAAGTTGAAATCCAAGGCCAAGCGGGAATCATAGCCATTAAAAAAACACGGGCATCTACTTTATTTCTTCAAACCATTTTGAACAGTTTTGACTGTATTGTCCACCCCCACCCCCAAATTTCAACCCCAAATCCCCTTAAAGATTAACAAGCTGACAAACTCTGCTAATGTCAGGGAGAGGAAAGCAGCTCCCCGCAAGTTGCCGGAAATGGACTCCAGACTTCCTCTTTCTTCAGCTGAGGACACTATGTAACTGTTCAAAAATGTGAAGGTTTCTTAAAGCGTGATGACTATTACAGGACTGAGACGCAGGCTTCTCCTGGAGCCAGGTAGCAACGTTCAGCCAATGAATCAGACCCCAGTCTGGCCTGATGTTCAACAAGGAGATGATTTATACTGGGATACGGGGGTAGTCAGCGGATGCAGCTCAGAGGTTGGATAATCTGGACCAGCTGGGCATAGATGGCGACACTCTGCCCCCCTCCCTCCCCCATCATTTGCTCCCTGCCAGAACATGGAAGAGCAGTTCTTTGAGAGAGCAGCTTGGAGATATTCAGGTCACAGAGATGCAGGCTTATCAAGAATTGGTTTCACTATGTGTCTTTCTAAAGCCAGGGTCTGTCCAGAGGAAATATCCTAGCGGGGTTTAGACTCAGCGGAACTCTGGAAATTGTAAGAAAGTCATAGTAAATGAAAGATGATTTCCCTCTCTGTGTGTATGTGTGTCAGGGGAAGAAGTAGCTGAGTTAACAGAAGAGCATCGTTTATATTTATCTCAAAAGGTTATCATGTCTATAGTGTATAATATACTTTGGAACACAATAGTTGTATTATTTTTGGTTCTGCAGTTATACAATAATGTCTTATATTTACCTACTGTAAGAATACATGATCTTCACTAGTATAGCAATGTAGCAAATGGTATATAATATTATTATTCTGATAAACAAATACATTTAAATAATATGCAAATATCATTATAAAACATAGGAAACTTCTCTGTGTGTGTGTTCCATCTTGTCTGACTCTTTGTGGCCCTGTGGACTGTAGCTCACCAGGGTGATATATCCATGGAATTTTCCAGACAAGACTACTGGAGTGGGTTGCCATTTCCTTCTCTGGGGGATCTTCCTCACCCAGGGATTGAACCCATGTCTTCTGTGTTGCAGGCAGATTTTTTACCACTGAGCCACCTGGGAAGCATGAAGGCTCTAGATATAAATTATAACATGAAAGATAACTTTCACAAAATGGTAAAATACACACATTTTCAGAAACGTTTCTAGACCAATACCTATAGGAAATAAATATTATGAAATTTTATTGGGATCTTCCTTTCAGTGCTTATCTTGGAACTAAACCCAAACTGATTAAAACTGAGTCCAGCAATTCTAGCGTGCCATTTCCAACATGTTTCCTTGTTCTCTGCTCTCGGCTGCCCTCCTCCTCTCCCGTTTCCTGTTTACAGTAAGGTCTATAGCAGAAAACTTGTTTCCCTAATGTATACTACAGTATCTCTTGGAATCCTACTCTATCCTTTGGAAAAATCTAAACTTGTTTTTCTCTAGTTTAATGATGTTATCAGTTGAAATCTAAATTAAACTTTTACAGTTAAAGTTGTATAGTAATGAATTTATTTACAAAACAGAAACAGACTCACGGCCTTAGAAACAGAGATGGTTGCCGGGGGGAAGGATGGGGGGATGGCATAGTTTAGAGAGTTTGAGGTGGGCATGTACACACTGTTGTATTTAAAATGGATAACCAACAAGGACCTACTGTATAGCACAGGGAAATCTGCTCAAAGTTATGCGGCAGCCTGGATGGGAGGGGAGTTTGGGGGAGAATAGATACATGTATATGAATGGCTGAGTCCCTTGGCTGTTCAAAAAAGCAAGAGAGTTCCAGGAAAAACATCTATTTCTGCTTTATTGACTATGCCAAAGCCTTTGACTCTGTGGATCACAATAAACTGTGGAAAATTCTGAAAGAGATGGGAATACCAGACCACCTGACCTGCCTCTTGAGAAACCTATATGCAGGTCAGGAAGCAACAGTTAGAACTGGATATGGAACAGCAGACTGGTTCCAAATAGGAAACGGAGTACGCTGTATATTGTTACCCTGCTTATTTAAGTTCTATGCAGAGTACATCATGAGAAACGCTGGGCTGGAAGAAGCACAAGCTGGAATCAAGATTGCTGGGAGAAATATCAATAACCTCAGATATGCAGATGACACCACCCTTATGGCACAAAGTGAAGAAGAACTACAGAGCCTCTTGATGAAAGTGAAAGAAGAGAGTGAAAAAGTTGGCTTAAAGCTCAACATTCAGAATACTAAGATCATGGCATCCAGTCCCATCACTTCATGGGAAATAGATGGGGAAACAGTGGCTGAGTTTATTTTTTTGGGCTCCAAAATCACTGTAGATGATGATTGCAGCCATGAAATTAAAAGATGCTTACTCCTTAGAAGGAAAGTTATGACCAACCTAGACAGCATATTAAAAAGCAGAGACATTACTTTGCCAACAAAGGTCCATCTAGTCAAGGCTATGGTTTTTCCAGTGGTCATGTATGGATGTGAGAGTTGGACTATAAGGAAAGCTGAGGGCTGAAGAATTGCTGCTTTTGAACTGTGGTGTTGGAGAAGACTCTTGAGAGTCCCTTGCACTGCAAGGAGATCAAACCAGTCCATCCTAAGAGATCAGTCCTGGGTGTTCATTGGAAGGACTGATGTTGAAGCTGAAACTCCAATACTTTGGCCACCTGATGCGAAGAGCTGACTCATTGGAAAAGACCCTGATGCTGGTAAAGATTGAGGGCAGGAGGAGAAGGGGATAACAGAGGATGAGATGATTGGATGGCATCACCCACTCACTGAACTTGGGTTTGGGTGAGCTCCGGGAGTTGGCGACGGATAGGGAGGCCTGGTGTTCTGCAGTTCATGGGGTTGCAAAGAGTTGGACACGACTGAGCGCCTGAACTGAACTGAACTTGAAACTATCACAGCATTGTTAATTGGCTATGTTGTTCTGTGCTGTGCTTAGTTGCTTAGTCATGTCCAGCTCTTTGCAGCCTCATGGACTGCAGTCTGCCAGGCTCCTCTGTCCATGGGGATTCTCCAGGCAAGAATATTGAAGTGGGTTGCCATGCCCCCTTCCAGGGGATCTTCCCAACCCAGGGATTGAACCCACGTCTCCCATATTGCAGGCACTGAGCCACCAGGGCCAAGAATACTAGAGTGCGAAACCTATTCCTGTTCCGGGGGATCTTCCTGACCCAGGAATCAAACCAGGGTCTCCTGCATTGCAGGCTGATTCCTTGCCAGCTGAGCGATGAGATAAGCTCTAATTGGCTATACTCCAATGCAAAATGAAAAGTTTTAAAAGATTGCATGGTAAAGTTCATAAGGAAGGTGGGCAGCTTATCTAGTAAATTCTTTTGCAGGCAGGGTTGAGATCTCTCTTCTATAACATTAAATGCTTGAAGACATTGGAGAAATCTGTAAAGAGTTTTGAGAGGAAAATTTAGTAACCTCCAAATTCCTGGACAGAGTGTTATTCGTGTGTGAAGATAATGTAAAGAGTTTCCAGATACTCAAATACTCAAAGTATGCAACTCCTATCTATTCAGAAAAATGTTACCCAAAGCTGAACTCAAATGAAATAAAAAACTGCAGCAATGTTTAAAAACTCAGACTCCATGATGATGAAGTAGAATAAGAGGCTAGAAGTAAAATTTGAAATTGTTTAAATATATAATTAAGTCAATAAATTTAAAAGAAAGTTGCAAAGCACTATGAAAATGCCATAAGTAATTCTGAAAGATTAAAAGGCTTTAAAATAAAAAAAAAAAAAACAATAATATGCACCTTCTAAAGTCTCATAAACAAAATAGAATGTGGGAAAAGAGAAAGAATTTTAGTCTCTGAATTGAAGGGAATCAGTAGATATTATTTCTCACCTGAGGTTGATTATTAAAGAGCTAAAGAATGTAGTTTATTTTAAAAAATCAAAATTAAACTGTAATTGAATTAAGAACAGGACTTAGATCTTACAGTTCCCTAGGGAAAATAAAGACATTCACATAATGCATATAACAAAAAGTAGGGAAAGAAAGCCAATGTACAAGCATATAAAAGAAAGAATAAAGATGACATGTGGACAATAAGTTTTAATTGGAAACTAATTAAACATTAAAAAACAAAAAACCCAGCAGCTTTTTATAAAATAGAAGTTAACTGTATTCTGTTTATGAGTTCACTGAAAAGAAGAGAAGCTGTAAAAGTTCACATTCAAAGGATATAAAAGCCTATCAGACAAATACAGTGAAAAGGAAGCAGGTAGAACACTATTACTATCAGAAAACATAGTAGTCAAATCAACATTAATAGTTACAGTAATTAAAAATAACTCCAAGCCAAAAAATCATTGTTACAGTCGAGACTCTCATCGGGCTCAGTTCCCAGTGAAAACGGCCAATCAATGTAGTAAAGAAAATTCTATGTCATGGCCAAAGCTTATAGAAAGATGTCACATACCTAACACTTAGAGAGGCACCGCAGTCAGTGGAGGGAGCAAGGACAGACCGCGGGAGATACCATGAGGACTCACGAGGAAGAGACAATGAGCAGACGAGGGAGGGTAGATTTCCTACTCTGTCTGTGTAGATGGTCTATTAAATACAACCCCCCGGGGAAAATGAAATCAATGGACTGCTCATCATTTTACACTGTACCAAGGTCAGAAGGCAGCCAAACATTTTTAATATTCTGGAAGCAAAGACTCTCAGAATTCCGTATTTTTAAAATATCCTTTAAAAGTGAGGGTGAAATAAAGACAGATGAAAAGGAAAGCAATTTTTTTAGGAAGGACCTGAACTGCAAGATATACTAAACTATGCTCTTTGGGTTGATGGGAAATGATACCAGATGCTAAATTGCAAGTACAAGAAAGCAAAAAGAGCACCAGAAATAGTAAGTATGTGGGAAAATAAAAGATGAGTGACTTTAATTATATAGAGGGGAAATATATGTCAGTAGCACAGAAGGAAGGGGAAAATGGAATTATACTGTTGTAAGCTTCTTACACAGTTTATGGTGGTATAATATTAATCTTAAATAGGCTGTGATAAATTAAGGAAGAACTTTGTAATCCTTGGGGGAGCTACAAAATTACACTCCAGTAGCAACACAAAAATATAGCTAGACAATAAACAAAATGAAATATTAAAAATATTCAGTGACTTCCCTGGTGGTCCTGCGGCTAAGAATTTGCCTTCTAGTACAGAGGGTGTAGGTTCGATCCCTGGTTGGGGAACTAAGATCTCACAAGCCACGAAGCCAAAATAAAGAAATAAACAACAAAATAAATAAATAAATAATAAACATTCTACAAAGTTTAAAAAAAATTTGACCCCAAGTGACAGTATAAAAGGAACATTTTTTTTTTAAAAATGGAAGAAACAGGAAAAATATTTTAATAAAATTCAGATTAAACCCACTCACATCAATACCTACATTAAACGTAAATGGACTATGAAATCCAATTATTAGGTAGAAATTATCAGTTTAGATAAAAAGCGAGATTTAGTTCTATACTGTCAGCAAGTGATGAATTTTAAATATTAAGGAACCAGACAGGTTAAACCAAAGAATAGAAAAAAGATGTAATATGCATACATTAAGCCTAGGAGAGCTGGAGTGACAATACTAATGCCAAAGTGGATTTCAGATAGGGAGTATTACTGGGAATGTACAGGGACACTTAATCATCGTAAGTAACATAAATCATCAGTTTGACTTTCTAACCCCCAATGCATGTAAATCTAGGAACAGTTTTAATGTGGACTGTGTTTCAATAAAGATGCTAAAAATACACATTTTAAAAACCTAGTAAAATTAAAAGATATACAAATTACAGTCAGAAATTTTACTATCCTTTCCATCAGCAATGGCTAGGATAATCAGACAAAAAGTCAGCAAGGATGAAGAAAATTGGAACAACTTGTTCTAATGGACAATTTAGAAGCACTGTATGTAACAGTGGGGTGTCCCAGGTGGCAGAGCGGTAGAGAATCCACCTGTCAATCCAGGAGGCACCAGGTACGTGGGTTCAGCCCTGGGCTGGGAAGGTTTCTTAGGGTAGAAAACAGCAGCGCACCCCAGTATTCTTGCCTGGAAAGTCCCCTGGACAGAGGAGCCCAGTGGGCTACAGCCCATGGTGTCACAAAGAGTCAGATATAGCTGAACACAAGACACACACACACATATGCAACAACTCTTGATTCTGTTACTTTCAAATGCAAGTGGGATGCTTATGAAGAAGATAAGCTGTAAACCTAGGCCATGAAGTAAATCTCAATAAATTTGAAAAGATTAGAATCTTGCAAATAAAATTTTATGATCCAAGTGGAATTAAATTAGAATCAGTAACATTTAGGTACCAAGAAAACTTTCAAACTACTTTGAAATTAAGCACACTTAATTCTAAGCAATTCACGGATCACAGAAGAAATCACAAGATAAATCAGAAAACATTTCAAAGTAAATTATATTACAAACATGACACATGTTTGTGGGACACAGTTAAGGCAGTGTTTAAAGAGAACTTAATAGGTTAAAATCTTTATATGAGAAGAGAAGCAAGATCTAAAACCATGAATCTAGTTCTATCTTAAGAAATTATGGGAGCTTCCCTGATGGTCTCGTTGTTGGAAATCCACTTGCCAGTGCAGAGATGTGCTTGATCCCTGGTCTAGGAAGATTCCACATGCCAGGGATCAACTAAGCCCATGCACCCCAACTCTTGAGCCCGCACTCCAGAGCCCATGAGCCACAGGTGCTGAAGCCCACGTGCCTGCAGCCCATGCTCTGCAATGAGGAGCCACCACAGTGAGAGGCCTGTGCACTGCAACGAAGAGTAGCCCCTGCTTGCTGCAACTAGAGAACGTCTGCACACAGCAACAAAGACCCTGTGCAACCAGAAATAAACGAAAAAAAAAAAAATCTTAAAAAGAGATACTATGAAAAGAACAAGTTGCACCCTGAGTAAGTAGTAAGACTAAAATAATAAAGATAGAATTCAGTAAAGTATAAAGAATACAGAAAATCAGCAAATACATGGTTATTTGATACTTTCATATCACAAAGACCCAGATTTGATCCCTGGGTTGGGAAGATCCTCTGGAGAAGTATGCTTGCCTGGAGAATCTCACCAACATTGGAACCTGGCAGTCCAGGTCCATGGGGTCACAAAAGAGTAGGACATGACTTAACAACTTTCATTTCCTTATCACAAAGACATATGCAGAATTATTAATTGTTAATAATAAAAGACCCTCAAATCTAAAAATGGGCAAAAGTCGTGAAGAAAACTTCACAAAAGAAGACATATAAGAGCATCAGGAAAATACAAATTAAACCTGTAGTATGATACCGCTTCACATCCACTAGAATGGTGGTGTTGTTTAGTCAGTAAGACATGTCCAACTCATGGACTGTAGCCCACCAGGCTCCTCTGTCCACGGGATTTCCCAGGCAAGAGTACTGGAGTGGCTTGCCATTTCCTTCTGCAATCCACTAGAATGGTTCATATTAAAATGACTGTCAACCACATACACTGGTGAAGAGGTGAAGCAGCTTTTACTCTAATGCTTACTGGTGGGGTTAAGATGATTAAAACTAGTTCAGAAAACATGTTTGAAGTCATGTATCTAACCTCTGACCCGGCAGTTTGACTCTGAGGTATTTACCCAAGAGATGTCAAAACATATGTCCACAAAAAGACTTTACCAGGTCAAGGAACTCTTTCCACATCTGCTGTTGGTATCGGGGGTTGATGGCTCACAGCTGCTCCCTCTCAAGAGACTTGTCCTCAGCTGATTGGTGCCATCTCATTCAAGAAGTTATACCCCCACACTCCAAGGGGTCAGCACAACTGATGACTGATACAGGGTACAGAAGGCAGCCCCCTTGTCTCAAGGATAATCCAAGACTTGACCTAAGACCTCATTCTTACTCTGCTTCCTCTGTCCCTTATAGGTTTCACCTTGAGAGCACCTGAAATAAATTATCTCCACCAGAATCCAGATATCAGGCTCTGCTTCTGGGACCTAACCTAGAATAGCAGGTCACAACTCTGAGAATTTCTTGGACAAGAATGTTTTGTTTTTGTTGTTTAGTCACTAAGTTGTATCCAATTCTTTTGTGAACCCATGTACTGCAGCCCCCCAGGCTCCTCTGTCAATGGAATTTCCCAAGCAAGAATACTGAAGTGGGTTGCCATTTTCTTCTCCAGGCAATCTACCTGACCCAGGTATTGAACCCACTTCTCTTGTATTGGCAGGTATTCTTTACCACTGAGCCACCAATGTTTACAGAAGCTTTATTTGTATAAACCCCAAATTGGGAGGGGCAAAAACCTACACATGTCCACTGACTGCAGAATGGGTAAATAAACTGTGGTGTACCTTATTAAACAGAACTGAATTGAGTTCTATAGAAGACGATAGCGCAGACTTGAATGGAATGGAATGGAATTCTGCTTACAGAACTGAATACCACTCAGCCCTCAAAATGAATGAACTACTGATACACACAACAGCGTGGATGATTCTCAGAGACAA
Source organism: Redunca redunca (assembly GCA_006410935.1). Classification (NCBI taxonomy): domain Eukaryota; kingdom Metazoa; phylum Chordata; class Mammalia; order Artiodactyla; family Bovidae; genus Redunca; species Redunca redunca. The sequence goes on along the minus strand of SJYQ01095298.1, from coordinate 1,387,691 downwards.
AAACACTGCAACAAAGCAGGTTCATGGGACACAAGGTTAATCCACAGTCGGGAAGTGTATCAATTTAATGCCCCCAACGGAAAGCTGTTGGGATTATCTCAACAGTTTCCACATCTATTCGTGATTAAAAATGCACTGGTAAAATAAGAAGAGATGATACTGAATTCTTTTCTCTCCTCCCTTCCAAATGAATATATATATATATGTATGTATGTACACACACACACACACACATAGTTAGCATTGACCAAAGAGTTCATTCCAGTTTTTCTGTAACATTGTACTATATAAAATATATATTATATAATTGTATTTGTGGTCTGGCTAAGTTTTCAACTTTTTGTTTGTTTGTTTTTATTGCAATATAGTTGCTTGGTGGCTCAGTGGTAAAGAATCCACCTGCCAAAGAAGGAAATGCGGGTTTGATCCCTGGTTCAGGAAGATCCCCTGGAGAAGGGAATGGCAACCCACTCCGCTAGTCTTGCCTGGAGAATCCCATGGGCAGAGGAGCCTGGCAGGCTACAGGCCTTGGGGTCGCAGAGTCGGCCGTGACTCGGTGACTAAACAGCAACAGTTGATTTACCATGCTGTGTTAGTTTCAGGGGTTTAGCATGGTGAGTCGGTTCTACACATCTCCCTTTTCAGATATTTTCCCTTCTAGGTTATTAAAAAATGTTGAGCATAGTTCCCTGTGCTATACAGTAAGTCCTTGCTTATTGTCTATTTTGTATAGTGTATATATGTTAATCCCAACCTCCTAATTTATCCCTCCCCAACTCCTTTCCCCTTTGGTAACCATAGTTTGTTTTCAATGTTTCAACTTTCTCTTGAGTAAATTTTCCTAATATGTGGGATTTTTTTTCACACATCTGCTTCACTAAGCTTTAATTTTTTCTTTTTTTAGTATGAGTGCTTCACTGCCTAAATCAATTATTTTAATCTTCTTTCCAGTATATTACCCATTTTATTTAGATGTTAATATCTAAATTTTGTCTGCATTTTTTCTATTATTACATCCTTTCTTACTAACAATTATAACTCTCTTTTTGGGGAATTTTGGTTGGAATAAGCAGAACTTTACCAATTTTATTTACTTTTTTACCAGCCTTAATTATTGATTTCATTTTCTTTTTAAATATTATTTTTTCAGATTTTATATTCAATAATTTTTTCTCTTGCGTTTTGTAGCTTCATTGCCCAATTTCCATCTTATTAACTTGATCATTTAATTTAGTTTTCCTCATTCTTTCTTGAAATGAAAGCATTTAGTCTATGATTTACCTCTAACTATGGTTTTGACAAAAGTTTGAGGTTTTATAAGTAACATTCTGTTTTGTTTTTGCTCAAAAGTTCTCTCAGTGAATTCTTACTATCCTTTTTGTACAGTATCTATAGGACAGTATTAGCTTCATTTCCCCCATTTCTAAGTATTTAAGATTTTGTTGTTATTGACAAAATTGACATTTT
>SJYQ01095298.1:1357750-1377796 GCA_006410935.1 Redunca redunca | reverse complement strand
CTATAATATCCTAATTTAAATTTTATAGCTATAATATCCTAATTTTTCTGAAAACATAAATTTTAGAAGTCAAGAAATTTTAAAAATTCCTTGTGCTGTTTAATTCATCTTTTTTTAAAGTTGAGGTGTTTTCTCAGGCATGTTTTGCATTAAAAAAATAGTAAGAGGTACAAAACTAAATTCAAATCAAATCAGGACCTCTTTGAGTACCAGAACTTGCTGAAACTGGCACCCAGAACTGACCTTAACCTTAAATTGGATACAGTCCTCAAGGCAGCATTCTTGTGAATGGATCTGTTTATGCCATGAAGCTTCCACAGGAATGTGTTTATTTTAGGGGAAAAAATTAGGAAAAAAAGGAAATTTAAAAAAAAAAAAAAAAAAAGCCTCCTCCAAAATCCAGTTGTCCTAGTTTTTACTTAATCTTGTTTCTTTTCCTGTCAAACTTGTGTTTCTGTTTTCCTTAGAGACAAAGAAAGCCAGGCCAATGCAACACTGGCTGACCACTTACCATGTCACAGGTCCACTGCTGTGCCCAACAAATTCAAAGATAATTCAAAAACATCTATGCCCTCAAGAATTTCCAAATCTCATACAGGAGACAAGCAAGCCAAGTTGCAACTGCTGCGATAGAGAAAGGTTTGAAAGACGCACATAGTACAGAAGAGTCACCAAAAGGGGATGGCAAGCAGGCGTCCCCAGCAAAGAGCACGCTGGGGAGGCCAGTGTCACAGACTGAACGCAGCTCTGAGCTGATGTCGGGGGGAGGGCACGAAACAGCCTGGAGTGAGGACAGCTGGAGAGAATGACCAGAGATCAGGCCACAGTGATGGAGAAGTGGGGATGCTAAGAGTCAGGGTCGCACCCAACCGCCCAGGGGCCCCATCTGACCTCCGCCCAATCTGGTCCAGCCTGCCAGCTGGGAATGATTTCCACAGCTTTAAGTGTAAATTGCAAGCATGGCTATTAGACTTCTTGCAAGAATTGCCACTCAATTTTGCTTCTTGGTCCACAAAGCCTAAAATATTAATTCTCTGGCCCTTTTACAGACACGTTTTGTCAACTCCTGGCGAATTTTGTGTCCTAAGCTCTGAATATTAAATTCTACCCTGTGGGTGACAAATGAATGAACATGTTTTGCATTAAAAATATATATATAATAAATTGTATATTAAATAATTATACATCATAAATATAATTATATATTATAAATAAATTATGCATGGGATGGTGCACAGTAAGTCACTTCAGTCATGTCTGTTTGCGACTCTATGGACTATAGCCCACCAGGTTCCTCTGTCCACGAGATCCTCCTGGCAAGAAGACTGGAGTGGGTTGCCATTTTCCTCTGCAGGGAATCTTCCTGGCCCAGGGATCGAACCCATGTCTACTACATTGGCAGGCAGATTCCCTACCCCGGAGCCACCTGGGAAGCCCTCTTTGAATTCTTATTTAGCAATAATTGGACCTGACCACCTCCTCACTGGATGCTCAATGAGGAGAAAAAGCAGCACAGATAGACAAACCTATGAACAGATACAGAATGAAGTGTCCGGACTTCGTTCTGTCCCTGCTTTCCTAGCCAGTTCAGGCTGAGAGGGAGAGTATGGTGGTTCTCACAAACCAAATCACAGGGCTGTGGAAATGAGGTTCAACCACAACAACGGCTGGTTTCTCTCCTGCTTCCCTGGAAAGGCTGTGGTCTGAATCCTTCTGTAATGGCCCAGGCTCTCCCAAGCCCCTGTCCTTCCCTTGCCTTAACTGCCGTGCTCCAGGATGGAAAGACTCCAGCCAGAGGCATGCAGGCTTCTAGAAGCTTCTTTTGTGTCCAGTTGAGTCTTTCTGAGATGCATGTGTGCTTAGTCATGTCTGACTTTTTGTCACCCCATGGACTGTAGCCTCCCAGGCTCCTCTGTCCATGGGATTATCCCAGGCAAGAACACTGCGGTGGGTTTCCATTTCCTTCTCTAGGGGCTCTTCCCCAACTAGGGATTGAACCTGAGGGTCCTGCATCTCCTGCATTGGCAGGTGGGTTCTTTACCACTGAGCCACCTCGGAAGCCCCTGAGTCTTTCTGATCTAATTGGCAAAAAGAATACTCAATCTCCAGAGCAGTAAAAGAATAGTGTTAGTGAACTTTCATCTTTGCAGGCCAAGTTCACTGTCATTTACACCAACTGGTTCAAGCCTTGCCTCATAGCCCTACTGGAATTTGAACAGAACCAGGCCAGTGGGAAGAGGTGGTCCCTGCTGTTTATCTGGTCAGGTGTAACAGCAGGGGCTGGACACCACCTCTGCCTTAGGAAGGCTCACAAGAAGAGGAAGTCTGAGGCCACATTAATACAACCTCATGTCCTCGGGGGTTCCTCTGCCCTGGTACTCACCCACGCTGTGAATAGCTGCTGGCTGGTGTTAGGTGGCTTCCTGGTCACTGTCCTTTGGGATAGCTCTCCTCCTGTGTCCCACTGCTGCCCAGTCACTGTCATTATCTCTAGACAACATCCTGACTTCTCTCCGAACCTTGTGGGAAAGTTTCTCACTGAGCCCTCTTTCACTGTATCATCTGTTTGCTCCTCTCTTCACAGGTGTTAAAGTGGCCTGATAAAGACAATAGGGAGGAATACACGGGGCCACTATCAGCTCTGATTTTCTTGCTGAGGTCTTGTCCCTTCTGTGGTGTGGGTTGTGCTCTCACAATCTTTGAGTTTGTTTTTCTACAGAAGACTAGCTGGGCACCTCCAAGCTGCCATATAACCTCCAATCCTTCCTCTCGCGTTGTCCTAATATACAGGACAGAATTACAAACTGTCTTTTTTAATAACCTTAAATATCTCATGGTTCACCAGGGAAATTAGAAGAAAAGTATTTCTGCTAACATTACAGACTTAATTACGACGGTGCAATTGAGGAAGATGACTCAGAAACCATAAGAATTGTCTTATATTATCCATCGATCTAATCATGTTGACATCACTGAAACAGCCCATAATGAGGACAAATGTGCTGTTTGTAAACCTAAAAATGAAAATGTAGAGAATATTGATCCGAGAACAAGCAAAATCATCCAGAGTTTGAACTCACTATACCTGGAGTTACACAATGGATATTCACTGTTTTTGTTCAAAAATGTTAGCCAATATGGCATCATAATGGAAAAGTGAATAATAGTCCAGTGAGCACTTGAATTCTCAAGCAAAGTGAGGAAAGTTCAGGAGAGAGGAGACGAGAAGGTACACAAGTGTGTCTGTACTCAGAGGTGAAATAAACCAAACTTAAGGACTTAAAGCAAGCACCACTTATTTGCTCATGATTCTGCAGAGATGCAGAGGGGTCCCATCTCTACTTCATGGGGCATTCACTGGGGTCTTGACAAGGCTCATTCACCTGGGAATGTGGCTGATACTGGGCATCCAAAATGGCTTTGCTTCCATGTCTGGCGCCCGAGCTGGGGTGGCTGGAATCGTCTCTCTGGTCAGACTACTTACATCCTGCCTCTGGGTTCCAGGAGAATGAAAGGGTTCGTGGTGGGGGGGAGGGGTGCCAGAAATTTCTGGTAGATTCTATTGATCAAAATGAATTACAAGACAAGATTCCAGAAGAGGAAAGTGGACCCTACCTCCTGTAGGGAGGAGTGACTTGTGAGTCCAGGGGTGGGGAATGGGAGGCATTGTTGGGAGCCATATTTGAACACAAATGTTTCCGGAGTGCAGGCAAAAGACTCGCTCCCTGAGCAAACACTAGTCAGGCTGCGAGAAGTGAGCCCTCATTTCAGCTGGACCTCAGTTTTGACCCGTAAGCACTGCAATTTTCAGCACAAATGACTCCCTCCACCTCCTGCACTAAGAAACCTAAACAAATACTAACATTGTTCTTATCAGTTCAAGGCTCTGTCCCTAGGATACTGGCATCAACTTCCTTAAATGCCTACCTGAGAAAACTTCGTGCTGCCGAAATAATTTACTGCTTGCTTTAGCCAAAACCTGACCATAGGTCCCTGACATCTCTTCTTAGAGCATTTACTGTAGAAAACTTGCAATTGCAAATTGTTTCTCTGATTCTTTGGGGTGTATCTTCTAGCACCTAAGAATGTCTTTCTCAGGGACTTGGGAGCCATTCATTGAAATGTAATCATCTCAAAGTGAGCAGGTAGGAGCCTAACTTTGATAAGTACCGGTTAGCCAACCAGAGGTGGCTTCAGCACACAGACCAACCCTCTGCCTGTGGTTTTGTTTTCTTCAATTGTCCACTTTCCTGGCTCTCCTAGGTAACTGCTCTCTCCTCCTTCCCCTCCCTCGTCTTCCCTCCCTATGCCCAGTACTGACTGGAGTTGAGCTCTGTCTCTCTCCTCTAGTGAATAAAATCTGCCTTATAGTATTTAACAAGTGTCTGCTGAATCATTTTTCTTTGAGAGTACTACTGGTGAAAGATGATGCTGTCTTGAATTATGGTATTTTACACTGAGGCTACAGAGAGATAGACAGAACTGAGATGCATTTAGAAGCTGGACCAAAAGTTCCTGGAGTCTAAATAAAGTAGAAAGGATCAAGAGTCAAAGATGTGGTTTAAGATTCAGACTTGGGTACCTGTAAGTTGGTAGTAGGATTCATTGAGACTGGAGACATGAGGGCAGGGGTCAGTTGGGTTCAACTCAGACATGCCTATTTGGAAAAGTCTTCCAAATGGAGATTCTCACTAGGCCATTGGACACATGAATTTGAAGCTCTGAAGAGGTGAGCAGGGCAAAAGTATCTAGAGTCTCTGCATATTTCAGGGGCTAATTAAAGTCATGTGAGTCACTGAGAAAAACTAGAGGGAATACTTCGAAGGAAAAGAGAAGAAGGTCTCAGAGCTTTGTGTGCTCAGTTGGTCAGTCATGTCCGACTCTTTGCGACCCCATGAACTGTAGCCCTCCAGGCTCCTCTGTCCATGGGGATTCTTCAGGCAAGAATACTGGAGTGGGCTGCCATGCCTTCTTCCAGAGGATCTTCCCAACTCAGGGAATGAACCCAGGTCTCCTGCATTGCAGGCAGATTCCTTACTATCTGAGCCACCAGGGAAGCCCAAAGAGGTTGGTGGTGGTGGTTCAGTCACTCAGTCGTGTCCGATTCTTTGCAACTCCATGGACTGTAGTCCACTAGGCTCCTCTGTCCATGGGATTTCCCAGACAAGAACACTGGAGTGGATTGCCATTTCCTTCTCCAGGGGGATCTTCCCTACCCAGGGGTTGAACCTGGGTCTCCTGCACTGCAGGCAGATTCTCTACCAACTGAGCCACTAGGGAAGCCCTCAGACCTTTGGGGATGAGCAAATAAAATATTGACCATAAAGAAAACAGAAGGGTTGGACAGAGAGAAGGGAGGGTGGAATCAACACAGGGTCTTTGGGTAGAGAGGGAGTCACTCACTGGGTACCACTGATGCAGTGATGGAGGCTGGGCTTAAGTGCAGCCTATGCCAGGAGAAAAAGGTTATTCTTTCTGCTCCAGTGTCCCTGGGAGACAGGATGACATTTTAGATGGCTAAGAATAAGAGCAGAGCTGACGGGGCAGGAGGAGAGTAAAGGCTTGAAATATCTGTTACAGGAAATGAGATCAAAAGTCAAACCAGGTCTGGAGATAAAGAGGTGGGACTTTTCATCATGAAGATGGTAGGTACAAATAGAATAATGATCTCACTCAGGAAACTGTGCAGAATTTAGTAGAAACTGGGACTGACAATAAGATTGTCAAATAAAGAAAGTTACATACATACACCTCAAGGTAGGATAAGCACCCTTGGTATTCTGTCTATACAATAGATATGTTAGATAAATGTCTTTCATTTCCTGAATTGACATTATGAGTTCATCAAATAAGTTTTTCTAAATGAAGTGTGCCTGGCAGAGGAACACTCAGATTTTTGTGAATGGTGAACATTGTAGGAGGTGTTGGAAAGAGGGAGCCAGACGTCTTAGTCACCAAGGGAATAAAAGAGCTATCTACAGAATGAATGGAAAGTTCCAACACTCAGCTGATTTCTAAGGTCAGTGGGTCATATCCACAAATATTACCCGAGCACCTACCTGGTACAAAGGGTGCACTTGAAATTGCTTGACCTCCTCCATTCAAAGTGAAGCAGCCTAAACCCTCCTTAAGTAAGTATCTCTCTCTTTCCATCTGATACCAGCAGAGCTGAGATCACTTTTGGCTTCTTGCAGGCCTTCAAAATACACAGGAGCCCATGAAGTAGGACCGTTGGTTATAAACCTCATCACTTGCCAAAAACGTGGGTGGCGAGCCAGGCTCCCTTACTCAGATCACACTCAGAAAACACAGAAACCCAAGCTGTCACATGACATTTGACTAAAGAGTGTTTACATTCAACCCTGGACTTGTGTTCTTGCAATGAGGTCTCTTTCCATTTCTGAGCGGCCCTCTATTCAGGAAGCCAATGAGACATCACATCGTGCAGGAACCAGAAATGAATACATGCGCAACACTGCCCCGCCCTCATTCCTTTTGGAGGAGGCAAGTAGTGCTTTTGCATTTGACAACTAAAATGCCTACAACACTAAGTGGATTGAATGCCAAGTTCTTCTAAATTAATCTCCGAAGGGAGAAGGCTCCACTGTTGCTTCATAACACTGAGTTTTTAAGAAAACCAAACTAAAACAGAAATTCTTTTAAAGAAACAGTGAGGTAAAGACCAGTTAGACTTGGCTCAGACTTGCCTGACACACAAACAGGAGGTTAATGGCATTAAAAAATTAATCACTGTATGATTAACAAATACAACAGATAGATGGAGGGATGGATGGATAATAGGTGGATAGATGATAGATAATAAATACATAGCTGGATGGATGCTTGGATAGATAGATGAATGAATGGAAGGATAATAGATGACAGATACGTGGACCAATGGATGACTAGATGACAGATACATAGATAATGGGTACATGATATAGGTAAATGATAGGTGCATAGAAAGATAGAAAGATATAGATGGATGGGTGGATAGATACCTGTGTGAATGAATGGATGGATAATTGATAGATACATGATATATACATGGATTGATGGATGAATAGATAGAGACACAGATCAATCATGGCAGCATTACCTGGCACTGAATACTGAGAGGTGAGTCAATCAAAACACAGTAAAAAGAGCTCTGAGCCTGGGTTTTTGAGATCAATTCTTCATTGTGTGACCTGGAACCAGCCCCTCAACTTCCTGAGCCTCCTTTCCTTTATCTGTAAACTAGTGATGAGCATGGAACTCTCATGGAGTTTTTAGTAATAGCACCATGATTATGAATTACTAACATTTTACTGATTATCAGTCATCAAGTTAAAAATTTTATACAGAGTTTCTCACTTGGTTCCTAAGACAACCCTATGGGGGAGATTATTTCAAGGAATAGGAGGCACGAAGTTTTCCTCAGGGATCTGAAGTCACAGAGCTATCAAGTTGAGAAGCTGGATCCCAACTCAAGTCTGTGTCTGCTAAAGTCTATATATTTGGGCAGGGGCAGGTTTCCCTGGTAGCTCAGCAGTAAAGAATCTGCCTGCCAATGCAGAAGATTCAAGAGGCTTGGGTTTGATCCCTGGGTTGGGCAAACCCCCTGGAGGAGGAAATAACAACCCACTCCAGTATTCTTGCCTGACAAGTACCACGGACAGAGGAGCCTGGTGGGCTACAGTCCACAGGGTCGCAAAGAGTCAGTCGTGACTGAGCACACGCACATCTGTTGTCTAAGGGTCCTGACCTCTTAGCATTTAGCATGTGACATTATTCTCAGACTTTAGTCCTGCAGCCCTAGGAGGTTGCCCTCCTAGAGAGCAGAGAGGTAAACTGTCCCAGGTCACACAGTAGGGAACAAAGCTGGACCATGCTTCTTGGGCTTGAGAGCCCAGACTACCATGATGCTGCCCTCTACTGCTGCTCACGTGTGCTGACTCCCCCAGGCTTCTCCAGTTTCTGAAACCTTTGGTACAGACAGGGCTTCCTGACTTCTCCCCACTTCCAAGGCTACTTGAGTGGCTTCAGCTTCTGTGGACAATCTACCCACTGGCTTGTGTCTCCTCAGTTCTCACAACGCAGCTTCAGCCCTTTGTGGTCATGCCTACCCGTGGCTTCCCTGATAGCTCAGCTGGTAAAGAATCCATCTGCAGTGTGGGAGACCTGTGTTTGATGCCTGGGTTGGGAAGATGCCTGGAGAAGGGAAAGCCTACCCGCTCCAGAATTCAGGCCTGAAGAATCCCATGGGCTGTGTAGTCCATGGGGTCGCAAAGAGTCGGACACGACTGAGCGACTGTCACTACCAGTGGCAACCACCTCTTCTTATTGCCCCCCCACCCAGCTGTCAGAGATGCCTCGGGTCATAGTATCCAGACCACCAGTCCCTTGATGCGTCAGATGATTTTGCCTTCATCTATTCCCTCCCGTGCTTTCTTTCTCCCACCTTATTTCTTTCCCATCCTGCATAGCCAAGCTTCTGGTGAGAGTTGGCTAATGTGGTTTCTCTATTTCATTATCACTCAGTCTATAAAAACATGACTCAGCTTCCTTTGTCTCTTTACTCCCAGTAGGCACTACTGTGGGATAACAGGTGCGGTCATTGCATTTTTTTTCTTTTCTCTCGGCTAATAGATCACCTGCTTTGGGGAAGCCTTGCCTAAATCACTATAACCAAGTGGGGCACCTCTAATAAAGGCATCTGTAACACCTGTAGAGTAAGTCCCTTACAAACGAACCTTCAAGTTGTGAACTTTTAAAGATGCTAATGTGTATTCCATCAGTGTCAGACATTGATGATTGGAATTGCAGCTTGCCTTCTGTCTCCCGTTGCAGACAGTCTTTCAGCTCTACCATCTCCCACCTCCTCTCCCTTCTCCAGTAACTCTTCCTGCCTGTTCACTCGATGCCAGCCCCTGTGTGCCAGCTGTTGTACTGGACTACTGTACTTTTCGAAGTACTGTGCTATAAGATTAAAAATGCTTTCTTAATTTTTTTGTGATTGCTTGTTTTTATGTACATAGTATTTGTGTGAGAAATATTATAAACCTATTACAGTACAGTGCTATATAGCCTATTGTGTTAGTTGGGTACCTAGGCTAACTTTGTGGGACTTATGTACAAATTGGACTTTCGAACATGCTCCCAAAATGGAACTCATTTGTATGTAAGGGACTTAACTGTACTCACCTGCCACAAACGTTAATCCTTACCAGAATGTAAATTCCTTGAGAGCAGAAATGATATTTTGTATACAAAGAAGTCCCTTTTACTTAGAAAATTTGACAAGCAATAGGGGTTCCTCAAATCCTTCATTAGTTTTTCTTTTAGTTACATTTGACAGAAAACATTGTGTGACTTTAAGTTGCACAACAGACTGATTTGATATATATATATATAAAATATTGTTTTTCAATTGCTAAGTCATGTCTGATTCTGCAGCCTCATGGACTACAGCCTGACAGGCTTCTCTGTCCTTTACCATCTCCCGGAGCTTGCTCAAATTCATGTTCCTTGAGTCCGTGATGCCATCCAACCATCTCATCCTTTGTCATCCCCTTCTCTTCCCGCCTTCTATCTTTCCCAGTATCAGGGTCTTCTTCAATGAATTGGCTCTTTGCATTAGGTAGCCAAAGTATTGGAGCTTCAGCTTCAGCATCAGTTCTTCTAATACCTCAAATATATATATATATATATACACACACATATATATATATACATATATATATATATACACTTGTTTATTCATCTGTTGATGGACACTTAAGTTGTTTCCACATCGTATTTTGAATATTGCTGCTATTGTCTTTTTTAGGATTTTTTAAAATTCACTCATTTCATTTTGGCTGCTCTTGGTCCTCCTTGCTGCTGTGGGCTTTCTCTAGTTGCAGTGAGCAGGGGCTACTCTCTCGTCACGGTGTGCTGGCTTCTCTTAATGTGGCGCATAGGCTCTCGCCACACAAGCTTCAGCAGTCGCAGCGTGCGGGCTCAGTTGCCCCGCAGCATGTGGGATCCTCCCAGGCAAGGGATCAAACCCATGTCTCTCACATGGGCAGCAGACCCTCAACCACTGGACTACCAGGGAAGCTCTAAGTCTTTTTTTTTTTTTGATGTGGACCATTTTTAGAGTCTTTATTGAATTTTTTTTTACAATATTGCTTCTGCTTTATGCTTTGGTTTTTTGGCCTCAAGGCATGTGGGATCTTAGCTCCCCAAGTGAAAGTGAAGTCGCTCAGTCGTGTCCAACTCTTTGTGACCCCATGAACTGTAGCCTACCAGGGCTCCTCCATCAGTGGGATTTTCCAGGCAAGAATACTGGAGTGGGATGCCGTTTCCTTCTCCAGGAGATCTTCCTGACCCAGGGATTGAACCCAGGCCTCCCATATTGTAGGCAGATGCTTTACCATCTGAGCCACCAGGGCCAACCAGGGATCAAACATGCACCCTGCACATTGGAAGGCAAAGTCCTAACCACCTGACGGTCAGGGAAGTCCCTGTTGCTGCTATTGTGAATTAATGCTGTAGTGCTGTAGGAAAGCACAGCATGGAGCTTCTGCAAAAAATTAAAAATAGAACTAGCATACGATCTGGAGCAATCCCACTCCTGGGTCAATATGTGAAGGAAATGAAAACAGGTCACCAAAAAGATGTACCCATGCCCACGTTTATTGTAGTGTTATGTACAAATACTTGAGGGGATGAAGAAATGGACAAGAGGATCCAAGTAGACTGGTAGAAAAAAAAAAACCACCAAACGATAGGAAGAGAGAAAGGTTTTGAGAAGGCAGCTTTGCAGAATAAGCCAGATGGGGAGCAATAGGTGGAACTTGGCCCCAAGACATGACTGGGAGCCTTGCAGGAAGGAACTGAGGGTGGAACGTCAGTACGCAGTTGTCAGGGCGATTTTTACTTTCCAGAGGGAGATGGGAGAACCAAAGAAATGCCTCATGTTGTTATTCATGAAAAGCGCTTAATGGCCAAGTGGGAACATTTGTTAGGGGAAAAATTGAAAGGAAGAGTTTAAAAGCTAAGACAGCCTGGTGACTATTTTCAAATAGCTTGCTAGAAGTCCAGGATAAAGGCATGCCAAGGAAGCAAAAGACCTGGCACTTTAAAGAAAACAACAAAAGCACACACACACAACTCTTCATGGTCAACTGGCAAAATAAAATAGGTTTTTCTCCTGCCATTTTTCAAAAATGGAAAGGCAGGCTAAGTGAGGAAAACAGGAAGGCATACACTAGAAATTAGACATGCTTAAAAAAAAAAAGAATTTAAGAGACTATTGGTAAGGGACTCCAAGGCTAAAAATAATGGACTCTTTATATCCACAGAAAGGGCGAGGTCAGCTAGAGGCTCAGGGAGCTGGGTAAATGGGTCTTGTGCAAAGCTGGAATTCATAGGAAGAATATGAACAGTAGTACAGCAAAACAGTTTCAGTGACTGCTAGTCAGACGCCAGGCACCATGACAAGGATTTTGTATACCTGGCTTCATTTAATCCTCATGACTTCCTCCTATTCATTTCATTTTACAAATGAAGAAATTGAGGCACAGAGAGGTTGAATATTTGCCCCAAATCACACAGCTGGCAAGCAACAGATTTGAGAAATGAACGCAGGCTGGAGTCTAGAGTCTGCACGTTCTGTGCCTTAGACTTTGCTAGGAAATTGCCAAAGAGATCAGAGTTATTGGATCAATTCCTAGCAAATACACAGGGTAAACTGTCAAGGCAGATATAAATACAGCAGGTAAAGACACAGTTTGACAACTGTGTAGGGCTTATTGAAAAATTGCGGTGGTTTCGACACGCAGCCTCAGAAGTAAAGCGATGGTAATATGATCTATGCCTCAGCCCCAACCCATCCCTTACCTCCAAACTACCTAAACCCAGAGGAAACTACAGAGCAGTGAGTTCAGATTTCATGCTAGATAAGCGGCTGTTGTTTTGTCACTAATTCATGTCTGACTCTTTTGCGACCCCATGGACTATGGCCTGCCAGGCTCCTCTGTCCATGGAATTCTCCAGGCAAGAATACTGCAGTGAGTTGCCATTCCCTTCTCCAGGGGATCTTCCCCACCTAAGGATTGAACCCAGGTCTCCTGCATTGGCAGGGATTCTTTACCAATGAGCCACTGGGAAAGCCCACTAGATAAGTTAGTGCCACATATAACCAAAGTTAGTTACTGGCTTCTTAAAATGTCATCCAGCCTAGAAAAAGCCAAACATGGTTAGTGAAAAAGCCACACTTGCCTGTCTCATCAGCCAGGGTGTGCTTTGTGTTTTAATTCATCTCTCTAAAGGGTTAATGAAAACTGGTAGATTTTGACATCATTTATTTATCTTGATGTTATTTGAGACCCTACCTTGTTCCAAAGGCACTTAGGAGAGATGAATAAAACACAAGTTAAATTAAAAGAGAAAGCAAGAAAGAGGCAAAGAGAGGAATTAAAACTATCACCAGAAATTGGTCTAAACCCTCCTTACTTTGGTCGAGCACACACACAAACAAAAAGAAACACTGTCAGTTACATAATTTATAGTTGCAAAGAGATGAAAGCAAATCAATTGCTCAGGAGAATCTATTTGTTGCTGATACTAGTAGGAAGTAATTTATTCCGGGAGTTCTTGTAAAGAGGACCCTATGTAAAGTAACTAACCCATTTCTCACCATCTATTATGATGAACACAGGGCCAAGTTTCAAAAAGCTATTTCTTACATTTAATGTTGGTGGAAAGCATCAGAACAAAGCATTGTATTAATAAAAAACAATCCCATAGAGGGGAGACTCTGACACTGAAATAGTTTTGTGCCAAAGATTTATTTATTTGAGTCATTAAAGGATTGCTAAATAATTTAATTGTTACTTGGCAGGCAAGACTAGGGATAAATTGTCAAATTTTCAGATGAAAAACTATGCTTCCCAGGAATGAAAACCATTCTACATGATCTAGAGGGAAACATGTAGATCGAACTCTTTGGGATGGGTAGTGGTGCTAAATTATCTGAGGTTGTGTACATATTCATTTATTCATCCACCAAATTTTTATGAGATACTAGTATTTTCCAGGCAAATGTGGTATTAGGTTCTGGGGCTACATTAATCTTTGTCCTCATGGAAATTCCATTCTTGCTGATAAACCACAGGACTCTTTCATGAAACTGGACAAGATGGCAAAATACTGTCAGATGCTTTTAATGAAAAATGTGGGGTGGTTGCACTCTGTGTAAGAGGTGCATTCCTGAAAACCTTGCAGAATCCAAGGCTCATTTTCCCTTGGGAATACATGTAGAAGTGGACTGGAGGAGCAAATTAAATTTGGGGACCATAGAGTCTTTCAACCATTATTACAGATTTTTGTTTGAAGATTGCTTTTTATTTCCCCAGCAATCTCTAATGCCTCTCTTCATCGTCTCTCAAAACTAACAGCAGAGCACACGTTGGTAGTTTGACCTGCTTCGTAGTGGTTTATCACAGCACACATGTTTCTAGAAGTTAGTGATGTCCAAGTGCAATGTTCAGCCACAGCTCTAGCACCACAACATAGTAACTGTTTTGATAGGATACTTAAAGGAGTGTTTTTTCTTTTGAGATTCTATTAATAATAACAATACATATTAAATGATAAATTACATTATTAATACTACATACTAAGTGAAATAGAATGGTTATGAAAATGGTTGATGAATACTGATACATGCTTGTTGGAACATGCTTCATAAAATACTGACAAAAATGTTGTTTTAAATTTTTTCAATCCTTAATAGTTGTTTAAAAATTGAGATCTGTACGTTTTAGGGGTATAAGACATGAATGTTAAATAATATTTTGTACTGAACTGTTTTAAATTTGTCTAATTCAAATTCACATAAAATGTGACTGATTTTTTTGGAGATAGACAGCTTTGACTCCTAGCTTTACCACATAAACCTTTGGCCAAGGTTCATACATCTTTAAACTTTAGAATCAGGAGTCATGAGTTAGGACACTAGAAAATAAATTAAGCAAAGGAGACAGATCCCAGGAAAGAACTGCTGAACAGTTTCCCTTCGTTCCAGTAATGGTCTGTCTCTTGTGTACTTGGCCTTAGTTTTACAGGGACTGTAATCAATTAACATGTAATCAATCAATGTGATACCCCATATTAATGGGACAAAGGATAAAAATCACATGATCATCTCTATAGCTGCAGAAAAAACACTTGACAAAATTCAAGATCATTTCATGGTAAAGCATTCAACAAACTAGGACTGAAAGGAAATTAATTCACTATAATAAAAGTCATATTTGAATTGTGCACAGATATCATCACACTCAATAGGGAAAAACTGAAGGTTTTTCCTGTAAGATCAGGAACAAGACAAAAATGCCCACTCTCACCATTTCTGTTCAACACAGAACTTGTAGTTCTTGCTTGAGTACTTAGACAAGAAAAAGAAAGAAATGGCCTCCAAACTGAAGAAGAAATGTGGAGTTATCTTCATTTGCAGATGACATAATCTTATAAGTAGAGAACCCTGAAATACTTCATGCAAACACTTTTAGAACTAATAAATTCAGTGAAGCTTCAGGATATAAAATCAATATAAAAAGGTCAGCTGTATTTCTGTATATTAGCAACAAGTAGTCCAGAAAAGAAAAGTTAAAAGACAATCTCATAGAAAAGAATCATATGCTTGGGAATAAACATCACCAAAGCAACTAATGACTGTATACTGTAAAACTACTAACTATTGCTAAAAGAAATTTAAAAAGACACAAGTAAATGGAAAGGTAACCTGTATTTTGGAGAAGACAATGGCACCCCACTCCATTACTCTTGCCTGGAAACTCCCATGGATGGAGGAGCCTGGTAGGCTACAGTCCATGGGGTCGCATAGAGTCGGACACGACTGAGTGACTTCACTTTCACTTTTCACTTTCATGCATTGGAGAAGGAAATGGCAACCCACTCCAGTATTCTGGCCTAGAGAATCCCAGGGATGGGGGAGCCTGGTGGGCTGCCATCTACAGGGTCGCACAGAGTCAGACACGACTGAAGTGACTCAGCAGTAGCAGCAGCAACCTGTGTTTATAGATTGGAAGAGTTAATATGGTTTAAATATCCATAGTACATAAAGCAACATACAGATCTAATGTTCAGTTCAGTTCAGTTGCTCAGTCATGTCTGACTCTTTCTGACCCCATGAATTGCAGCATGCCAGGCTTCCCTGTCCATCACCAACTCCCGGAGTTCACCCAAACTCATGTCCATTGAGTTGGTGATGCCATCCAGCCATCTCGTCCTCTGTCATCCCCTTCTCCTCCTGCCCCCAAAACCTCCCAGCATCAGGGTCTTTTCCAATGAGTCAGCTCTTTGCATGAGGTGGCCAAAGTATTGGAGTTTCAGCTTTAGCATCATTCCTTCCAATGAACACCCAGGACTGATCTCTTAGGATGGACTGGTTGGATCTCCTTGCAGTGCAAGGGACTCTCAAGAGTCTTCTCCAACACCACAGTTCAAAAGCAGCAATTCTTTAGCACTCAGCTTTCTTCATAGTCCAACTCTCACATCCATACATGACCACAGGAAAAACCATAGCCTTGACTAGATGGACCTTTGTTGGCAAAGTAATGTCTCTGCTTTTAAATATGCTGTCTAGGTTGATCATAACTTTCCTTCCAAGGAGTAAGCATCTTTTAATTTCATGGCTACAATCACCATCTTCAGTGATTTTGGAGTCCCCAAAGATAATGTCTGACACTGTTTCCACTGTTTCCCCATCTATTTGCCATGAAGTGATGGGACCAGATGCCATGATCTTAGTTTTCTGAATGTTGAGCTTTAGGCCAACTTTTTCACTCTCCTTTTTCACTTTCATCAGCCTATCAAAATTCCAATGAGATTTTTTACAGAAATAGAAAAAAAAAATCCTAAAATTCCTCAAAATCACAAAAGACAGAATATCCAACAGTATCTTGAAAAAGAACAACAAAACTAGAGGCCTCAGAGGCCCTGACTTCAAACTATATTACAAAGCTACAGGAATCAGAACAGTATGGTGCTAGCATAAAGACAAGCATATAGGTCCGTAGAACAGGATAGAGAACCCAGAAGTAAACCCATGCTTATACAATCAACTGGTCTACAAATGTGCCAAGAATACACAATGGGGAAAAGGATAGTTGCTTAATAAGCGGTGTTGGGAAAACTGGATATCCACATGGAAAAAAATGAAGTTGGACCCTTATCTTACAGCATACACAAAAATCAGCTCAAAAGGGATTAAATGCTTAAATTTAAGACCTAAAACTGTGAAACTCCTAGAATAAAACATGGACAAAAATCTTTATGGCATGGGTCTTAGCAGTGATTTCCTGAATATGACATCAAAAGCACAAGCAAAGAAAGAAAGAAAGAAAAAAAAAAGGTGAGGGGAGGAGGGAGTACATTAAACTAAGAGGATATTGTGCAGCAATGAAACCCTTAGCAGAGTGAAAACAAAACCTACAAAATGGAAGAAAATATATGAAATCACATATATGACAAGAAATTAAAATTCAAAATAAATTCCTATAACTCAGTAACAGCAATAACAAACCAAAATTGCTCTGATTAAAAAACAAATAGGCAAAGGACTTGTACAGACATACCTCCAAAGAAGATGTACAGATGGTTAACAGGTATATGCAAAGGCATTCAACATCAGTAATCATCAGTTCAGTTCAGTTCAGTTCAGTCACTCAGTCGTCTCCGACTCTTTGTGACCCCATGAATCGCAGCACACCAGGCCTCCCTGTCCATCACCATCTCCCGGAGTTCACTCAGACTCATGTCCATCGTGTCCGTGATGCCATCCAGCCATCTCATCCTCTGTCGTCCCCTTCTCCTCCTGCCCTCAATCCCTCCCAGCATCAGAGTCTTTTCCAATGAGTCAACTCTTCGCATGAGGTGGCCAAAGTACTGGAGTTTCAGCTTCAGCATCATTCCTTCCAAAGAAATCCCAGGATTGATCTCCTTCAGAATGGACTGGTTGGATCTCCTTGCAGTCCAAGGGACTCTCAAGAGTCTTCTCCAACACCACAGTTCAAACGCATCAATTCTTCGGCGCTCAGCCTTCTTCACAGTCCAACTCTCACATCCATACATGACCACAGGAAAAACCATAGCCTTGACTAGACGGACCTTAGTCGGCAAGGTAATGTCTCTGCTAAAATGCAAATCAAAACCACATTGATATGAGATATTACCTCACATATGTAAGAAAGGTCATTATCAAGAAAATCAGAAAATAGCAAGTCTTGGCAAGGATGTGGAGAAACTGAAGCCCTTATGTACATAAAGCCCATAAAAAACAAGCTACCATGTGACCCAGCAGTTCCACCTCTGTGTATTTATCCTAAAGAATTAAAATCAGGACCTTTGTGTGTGTGCTTGCTCAGTTATGCCTGACTCTTTAGTGACCCCATGGACTGTAGCCCACCGTACTCTTCTATCCATGGGATTTCCCAGTAAGAATACTGAAGTGGGTTGCAATTTCCTTCTCCAGGGGATCTTCCCAATCCAGAGATCAAACCTGTATCTCCTGCATTGCAGGTGGACTCTTTACCTCTTGAGCTACTGGGACTTCTGTCAGGATGTTTGAGAAATATCTACATTCCATGTGAGTTGCAATATTATTCACAACAGCCAAGAGCTGGAAACAGCATAAAATGTATGTCATCAAATGAAAGAATAAAGAAAATGTGGTATATTTACATATATATAATGGAATATTATGTAGCCATAAAAAGAAGGAAATTCTGTTGTTACAACCTAGAGGACATGTTGCTAAGTGAAATAAACCAGTCACATAAGGACAAATTCTGCCTGATTTCTCTCATAAGAGGCATCTATATCAGTCAAACTCATTGCGGAAAGTAGAATGCTGGTTGCCAGAGGCTAGGGGATGGGTGAAATGGGAAGTTACTCTTCAGTAGGTACAAATTTTCAATTATGCAACATGAGAAACTTCTAGAATTCTTCTTTCAACATTCTACAATAGCTAACATATTGTGTTGTACATTTAAGCATTTATTAAGAGGATAGATCTCACATTATGTATTTTTTTTCCCACACACACACATGCATACACAAAGAAGGCATGAACAAAGGAAAAGACAAAAAAAGAACTGGGAGCCTAGTTCCTTTTTTTTTACTTTAAGGATTTCAACCCTGAATATTCAATGGAAGGACTGATGCTGCAGCTGAAGCTCCAATACTTTGGCCACCTGATGCAAAGAGCCGACTCATTGGAAAAGACCCTGATGCTGGGAAAGATTGAGGGCAAAAGGGAAAGCGGGCAGCAGAGGATGAGATAATCAGATAGCATTGCTGACTCAATGGACATGAATCTGAGCAAACTCCAGAAGACAGTGAAGGACCCAGAAGCCTGGCGTGCTGCATGCAGACCGTGGGATCACAGAGAGTCGGACACAACTTAGACTTCGAGTAACTGCAGCAGGAGCCTAAGCTCTCAAACACATTTTCCTCCAGAAGGGATTTGATATCTCTGGCCACAGATTTCAGAGATCTCCCCCAGTTTAAGGACAACTTGGTCCATGTCCTGCATTCCTCTTGTAACCACTGCCTCCCAGGCAGCAGCTGGACACCACACGCCCCCAGGGAGAGGTCTCCTGCCTGAGTGAGCGTGGCTCTGAACGCTTGTCCTGTGGGCGCTCAGCCTGACCTGTCACTGTGGTCCTGGCTGGCACACGGCTGTGCGGTGGCTGCCCAGGCAAGCAGGCAGATTGCAGCTTCAGAACTCTTCCCTGGTCAGCTCTTTGTAAAACGGCCACTCAGTTTTTCATTTTTAAATTGGGAAGACTTGGACCCATTTATCTTTTCCTTGTGAAGGAAATGAAATCCATAAGGAAACTTCTTGAACCCTGATGACTCTGGGATTAAATAGAAGCAAACGTGTGTAAATGCTACAATGACCTATTTCCTGATATTAGTTGTTGAACTCGGACTAGACAGCTGCTCTTACAGAGAGCTTCACAAATCTTTGTGATCCCAACTAATTTTTACATAGGAATAAGACCAGATGACCATTAAGATCTGGTCAATCTTGTCAGTGCAAGAGGCCAGAGCACGCTTTCCCTGTCTTTTCACGGGATATGATGGTGACCTACAGTGCATTACTTTAATGGTTTTGTCTCAGGGCAATGACCTGTTGATTTTCCCAATGAAGTTAGTTTGACTTTCCTCAACTTAAGAGATTAATATGAGACTAATTTTAAATATGCTTTCACTTTACTAAATTAAAGTGTGACTAGAAATACTTTTAAGGTAATAACTTCTGAGTTTTAGTGTAGCCTAAATCTCTGCAATCTTATTTTCTAATAAAAATAGAAATTGTCAATAGAATTCCATTGTTAACATTTAATTGGCACCAATATACATGGCCTATGCAGAATCTATATTATGCTAAATGTCCATAAAATTCATGTTTGCCATTTCCCCCCCCAGAAATTGATTTTATTTTCCCCCCTGGAAAATATGCAGGATCTCTTGCCAGGTATGGAGAAGGTAAACACAGTTTCCCTGTTTCTTCCTTACTGATATTTCAGACTTGTGGACAGAGCAAGGGAAGGAGAGGCTGGGCCGAACTGATAGAGTAGCGCTGACATATACCCACTGCTGCTGCTGAGTCACTTGTCGTGTCCGACCCTGTGCAACCCCATAGACGGCAGCCCACCAGGCTCTGCCGTCCCTGGGAGTCTCCAGGCAAGAACACTGGGGTGGCTTGCCATTTCCTTCTCCAATGCGTGAAAGTGAGAAGTGAAAGTGAAGTCGCTCAGTTGTATCCGACTGTTAGCTACTCCATGGACTGCAGCCTACCAGGCTCCTCCATCCGTGGGATTTTCCAGGCAAGAGTATGGAGTGGGGTGCCATTGCCTTCTCTGGACATATATACACTACCATGTGTAAAATAGCTAGCTAGTGGGAATTTGCTGTATGACAAAGGGAGCTCTAATCCGGTACTCTGTGATAACCTAGAGGGGAGGGATGGAGGGGGAGGCGGGA
>SJYQ01095298.1:1329866-1357168 GCA_006410935.1 Redunca redunca | reverse complement strand
TCAAGAGGGAGGGAACAAGTGTATACTTCTGGCTGATTCATAC
Source organism: Redunca redunca (assembly GCA_006410935.1). Lineage (NCBI taxonomy): Eukaryota > Metazoa > Chordata > Mammalia > Artiodactyla > Bovidae > Redunca > Redunca redunca. The sequence goes on along the minus strand of SJYQ01095298.1, from coordinate 1,357,125 downwards.
TGATGTATAGCAGAAACCAACACAATACTGTAAAGCAATTATCTTCCAAATTAAAAAAAAAAAACAACAACTAAGAAATGCAGAGCCCTATAATTAGAGATGTCAGATTTAGCAATAACAGCAAAAACAAACAAGCAGGATATCTTGTTAAATTTAAATTTCAGATAACAATGGATAACTCGTTTTGCTATGAGTATGTCCCATGCAGTATCTGAGACATCTTTTACACTAAAATTATTTGTTGTTTTTCTGAAATTCAAATTTAACTGGGCATCCTACAGTTTACCTGGCAAATCTATCTGACTGACAAAGATTTAAAGTAGAAAAAAAAAATTCCCTAATTGTGCCGAACTTTGTGAACTCAAATTAAGAGCAGAATCTGGCTCATAAACCATCTTCCATGTGGAGTCCCATGAAGAAAGCCATGACCGTAGGCCTGTCAGGGCTTCCTTAGACGGTATCCTTCAGCTCACCCTGTGTGAGGAGTGGACGGGAAGTCAGGAGGCCTGGTCAGCAATGCATGAAAGAGTTCAGTGTGGAATTATTGTAACAGACTTATGCTGCATGATAAAGCAGATGGCGAAGGCTGTCTCCTGATTGTTCTCTTGAAGCTAGAATATTCTGAGCCTATAGAAGTGTTTCATATTTTTCATAATCTCTACCATCCTCATGCTACAAATACACACACAAACACCCCAAGCTCATTTAGTACACACAAGAACATTTTTTTCATACCTTCAATTAAAGTAAGAAAATATATATTGTCTTGCTAGGAACTGTCAGTTTTTGCCTTTTCCTTACTTTTGTTTCATGAGTCACTCGTCACCTTCAAAAGATAAATTACACTATGTTTTTGCCTAGATACTTCCACTCTAAAGGATCTATTACAAACCCAGACTTCCAAATAAAATCAGTGTGCTATTGTTAAAAGAGCATTCTGAATTTTCAGTACAAAATGGCAAATGGATACCACACCCATAACTTCTGATTTAAACACCCACAAAGACAAAGAATAAAACATTCAGCACCACCAGCAGCCCAAGACCAAGAAACAAAGGAACTTGTATCTGGATCTATGTATATATTAACTTTGCTGTACAGCAGAAACTAATGCAACATTGTAAATCAACTATATTCCGATAAAAACTAATTTAAAAAAACAACTTAGAAAGATTTCCAAACAAACATGCAAAAATACACAATGCAGAAAAATCTGTGGTGCTGTCAAAATATGAATTGTTGATCAGATTAATTCCAAATACCTTTTGGCATCTTAATTCCAAATACCTTTTGGCATCTTCTGAATCTGTTTCTTAGGAAACTCTAGCCTTATCTTGACTGTTCCCTACGAATGTTTTCATCTATAACCTTATCTTGTACTGTTGCTGGATGCAAAGGTAATTCTTGCAAATTTAGAGTTGATTTTTTTCATTTTGTTCATTTGGCCCCTAAGAGACAGAGCTTCAGTGGAATGTGAGATTTCGCTCCTTTTGACAGAACTCTGCATGTCAAAGTGGAATCAAACTTTTGACCCCAGAATCAGAAAGCGAGGGCAGATGGTAACCAGTTCCGTCCCTGGTAGCTTATGAAAACCAGCTTCTTCTTTGCATTACTTTTGGTTGGTAGGGCATCAAAGAGGAAGTTAAGTGGACTCCCGGACAAACGAGTGTGATAGGATGGAGCCCTGGAGGGGCATTTGGTGTTCATTAGTGGGAATTCGGTAGCTGCTTTGTCATTTTTCTTGTTTGTCATAAAAAATAAATAGAGTTTAATAGATGATCTAACCTAGCAGGTTTTGGCAACAAAGTGGACTGTGTCCCGTTATGAGCTTGATGTGTATAATTTAAAGTAAGATGGAACATAAAACCATTTCCAGTATGCACAGGGCGGGTGAGTGACATAGATTTAGGTCCTGACTGTGCAGAAATGAAAACCAGTGCTGTCTTGGATGGGGTATTAAATCATGAATCCTCTTTTATGGGGTTTGTGCTGTAAACAGCATTTTTCAGAATAATTAACCCTGTCATTTTTTACTTAAAAGTTTGTTTTTAAAAATTGGAGTGTTTTATGTAGAAGGCAGAAGCTTAAGTGCCTTAATAGATTGCACGGAGGCCAGAAGAAATTCAAAGGGCAGTTCCTGTTAGCTCACGGGTCAGAGGTACCATCTCTCAGCAGAAATGAAGACAGCTCAGCCCACCCAGGGGGAATCCTGCGCTTGGTGGAAAAGACTTGGGACTGGGGACCTGGGCCTCTTGCCTGGCCAGGCGGTGAGGTGAGTGGCCAGGCCTGCAGGAGCCATGCCTTTAGCAGGACACATTGGATAATTGTCTCCTTTTCCACTGAACAGCATCAGGAACGGATTAACCCCTGTGGTGACTTGGGGGGATCTTATCAGTGAGCTGCTCAGATTTTCCGCCTGGTGGGTGAAGCGACCCGATCATAGTCACCCCCAGGGGATTTTCCTTGAGATCTGTTTCTTGATTTGTTCTCAGATTTGTGGCATACACTCGGTTTTCTTTGTTCTCAAAATACGGAAATTCTCTCCTGGCAAGTTAAAGAAGCCAGTGCTTAGTTGTGTCTCCGAAGCCCCTGAAATGCTCCCCAAGACCAGGACTCAGAAGAGCCTTCCACTTCTGTCTCCCCAACTTCTTCCTCCGGTCACACATGGAGAGACCCTTCCTCCTCTGTCTTAAGAAAAACTCCGGGTGATAAATGCCTAGTCAATAATACATCTGGACAATGTTTATAAATGCACTGTTTTTTAAAAAATTTTACCAAAGTGTAGTTGTTTTACAACATCGTGTTAGTTTCTGCTGTACAACCAACTAAATCAGCTATAAGTATACATATATTCCCTCTTTTTTTGGATTCCCTTCCCATTTAGGTCACCACAGAACACTGAGTAGAGTTCCCTATGCTGCACACTAGGTTTTCATTTGTTGTCGTTCAGTCACTAAATCGTGTCTGATTCTTTGCAACCCCGTGGATTGCCCCATACCAGCCTCCCCTGTCCTCCACTATCTCTCAGAGTTTGCTCAAAATCATGTCCACTGAAGCCGCGATGCTATCTAACCATCTCATTCTCTATCACCCCCTTCTTTTCCTGCCCTCAATCTTTCCCAGTATCAGGGTCTTTTCCAAAGAGTCGGCTCTTTGCATCAGGTGGCCAAAGTATTAGAGCTTCAGCTTCAGCATCAGTTCTTCCAATGAATATTCAGGGTTGATTTCCTTTAGGATTGACTGGTTTGATCTCCTTGCAGTCCAAGGAACTTTCAAGAATCTTCTCCAGCACCATAATTCAAAAGAATCAATTCTTCAGTGCTCAGCCTTGTTCACGGTCCAACTCTCACATCCATACATGACCTCTGGAAAGACCATAGCTTTGTCTAGGTTCTCATTAGTTACCCATTTTATACATAGTATCAATAGTATATATATGTCAATCCCAATCTTCCAATTCATTCCACCTCCCTCTTTCCCTCCTTGGTGTTCATATGTTTGTTCTCAAAAACAAGAAACAAACAAAAAAAGTCAACTAGACCTTCAGAATTCATTCAAAATTCTTTTTTAAACACATCTTGTATAAAACTTTGTCTTAAAAAGACATGCCTGTGTTAGTGTTGATGCAAATATCCTCAAGGTCTTGCAAGAAGAGGTATACCTAGCCAGCCTCATTTGTGCATCAGATCAAAAGATTGGATGACAGGCTGAAGGGTCCCAAAGGGAGGGGCAATCTTGAAAAATGGGATGCCAACATCCCTCTCTTGAGGACTGTGTTTGGGAAACTTCTAATGACATTTTTTCCCTTTCAGTTTCCGTGATTCTGTCCTGCTTACCTTTCCACATTATAACCCCAGTCATTCCATCAGTCAAGCCCAAACATTCATAAAATTTATTTCATCAGGTGTTTATGAATATGACCAGTATTTACTCTCTTACAAATGGTCTCTTATGAGATGGAGAGTTTTTCTTGGGAGTTCAGTGAGCCAGCAAGAAAAATCAATATTTGTGCAGAAAAAAATAAAAAAAAAAAAAGGCATACATACAAACACTGACCAAACAGCAACATTCACCCTTCCAAAGAAAACTCAGAGGACAAAAATTAAGAAAGTTCGTCCAGGGCCGTCCTCCCAAGCCACTCAGACAACCAGGGGTATCTCTTATCTGACCTGTTGATTGAGTAAAAATAGATTTCACTCAAACTGGGGCTCTGTAACACCTAGAAGGGTAGGAAAGGGTGGGAGGTGGGAGGGATGTTCAAGAGAGAGGGAACATATGTATACTTATGGCTGATTCATGTTGATGTTTGGCAGAAACCAAACCATTATTGTAAATTTTAATCCTTCAATTAAAAATAAATATTAAACATAAAAAATAGGTTTTGTCCTTTCTATACAATCTTAACACATTCCTGTGACAGAGACAGTCGTTCTTATTTTATAGGTGAGGCAACCATGGTTTGAGAGGTAGTCATTTGTCCAAGGTCTCATGGCCAGTGAGGGGCAGGGCTGGGACTTCTGCTCAGACCCAAGGCAGCCCCTCCCTTTCCACTACAGTAGGGAGGATGCTAAACAGTCATTGTTGGTTGGTTGCTAAGTCATATCAGACTTATTGGAGACCCCCTGGACTGTAGCCCGCCAGGCTCCTCTGTCCATAGAATTTTTTTCCGGGCAAGAATACTGAAGTGGATTGCCATTTCCTTCTTCAAAGGCTCTTTCCGACCCAGAGATTGAGCCCGGTCTCCTGCACTGGCAGATGGGCTCTTTACCACTGAGCCACCTACCTGGGAAGCCCTTAATGCACATTAAATTATTCACCTCTTCCACTGTATCCTGAAAGCAGCCATATGCAATGGCACACACGTGATTGTGACTGTGTTCCAATAAAACTTTATTTACAAAATAAAAAGGCTGCTGATGTTTAGTTTAAAAGACAATTGTAAATGTGTTTTCTAAAGGAGGAAGACTAGCTGTCCTCTTTCCTTTTTTTTATCAGGGTTGTAAGCTTCTTGTTTCTGTTGGAAGAGCAGAAAATCTGGTGGGGAGTAGAGAAAAAGCCAACAGCCCAGCTCTGGGTGGCCAGGACTCTGCCCATACAGGCAGAGGTACCAAGCACAGAGGCAGGTTCCCTTCTGCCCCTCTGTTCTCCCATCACTGTGAAAGTCACTCAGTCATGTCTGACTCTTTGTGACCCCATGGAATTCTCCAGGCCAGAATACTGGAGTGGGTAGCCTTTCCCTTCTCCAGGGGATCTTCCCAGCCCAGGTCTCCCACGTTGCAGGCGGATTCATTACCAGCTGAGCCACCACTAGAGGGACTGAATTACAGGCCTTTGGACAATGTTTTTGATGCTGAGTTTGTGCAATGACTCCAGCACAATCCTAGCCTCACACCATCTCCCTGTCCCACCCTCTAGGTCATCACAGAGCACTGAGCTGTCTTCCCTGTGCTATACAACAGGTTCCTGCTAGCGATCTACTTTACCCGTGGTAATGTATATGTGTCAGACCTACTCTCCCAATTCATTCCACCGTCCCCCTCCCCGAGGCTTCCAGGGTGGTTCAGACAATAATCTGCCTGCAATGTAGGAGACCTGGAATTTATTCCTGGATTGAGAAGATCCCCTGGAGAAGTGAAAGGCAACCCACTCCAGTTTTCTTGCCTGGAGAATTCCATGGACAGAGGAGCCTGGTGGGCTACAGTCCATGGGGTTTGGAAAGAAACAGACACGACCTAGGGACTGTACAACAACAATGAGACATGGAGTGCATCGTTAAGGCAGGAGGTTGGCATTGGCCTGCTGAAGTGAAGCCTCGATTTGTTCCTTGTTTCCAACTATGAGGGTCTCCAACACTCTTCCCCGAAAATCGTTGACAAAAATTTCTCTTCATTTCTGTTTCATCTGTGATTTGCAGCACGCGAGCTGAAGTGATCAGTTACATGGGTGAGGCTCAAAAAGGCAATTGAGCCGACCAGGGTGTCCGAATTCCTCTGGGATTCCTTCAGGAGCTCAAAGGTTGCAGGCAGAAATAATAACTAAATGCTCTCTCGGCCCCTCGGCCCCGTGGCGTTTTTCCATCCTAGCTGGGTAATTTGCCAAAGTAAACTCTGGTGGATGAATGAGGGCTCTCCCCATCACCCGTCGCTTTCCCTGCAGCTTTAGCCCATAACTGTCAGACAGATCACAGAGATCCAGCTCCTCCAAGGAAGAAGTACTCCATAACTGAGTGCAGGATCAGCCTGTATTGTTCCAGTTGCACACTATGTACTGAGTGTGTGCTCTGTCGCTCAGTAATGTCCGACTCTCTGCAAGAGAGTAATAGCCCAGTGGGCTCCTCTGTCCGTGGAACTTTCCAGGCAAGAATACTGGAGTGGGTTGTCATTTCCTTTTCCAGGGGATCTTCCTGACTCAGGGATCGAACTGGCATCTCTTGTGTCCTGCGTTGGCAGGCGGGTTCTTTACCACTAGCACCACCTGGATAATACAACCCATCACAGAACAGTCTTCTCATTCCTATCACGGCGTGGGCCTGATATTCTACATGGCTTCCAGTTTCCATGAAGCATCGACTGTGTTTTTTCAGTCTTACTAAGGGTTGGAGGGTTACACAGAAAGGAGTCTCCACCTTTGCTGACTTTTGCTTAATAAATTGATGTGATGCTGTGTAGAACTCTGAAGAGAAGAGAGCTGCCTCTTCTAAATCTATCTGAAGGAAATTGTTCCCCAGATTCCAATGATACCCAAAAAACTGCCTAATTAGACCCAAATGGAAATAGCCTCCTGAGCGTTTGCCATTTGATTTTGCTTCCAAAAATCAATGATTTTACACATGGCATCTCCTGCCTCTGTGGTTATTATGGCTTCCAAGAAATTCTTCAGTGTTTGGTTATGAGTTCCTTGATGTTTATAATAACCTGCTTCTTGAATGTTTTGTCAACAAAACATTGTCTGGGATTTGAATCTAGAGAATGGGGGTTTTATCAGGGTGAAATCTCCCCAGACAGACTAATGAAAAACCTTTCCCACCAAATCAAATTTGCCAGATGATTGACTCTATTATTTAAATTTCATGTAGCTTTTGATACATGAAGGAGGGTGCCCCGAGAAACATAAACTTATGATTATTGTATCAGATTTAAATATCCTTGTGCTGAGCAGACGCTGGCTGTTTTCCATCTATTTCCATAACTGCATTTAAAAGGCATTAAGTGTTGTGATCGTGGGTGATTTTTGTTTGGCCCTCGTCATCAGCTCAATATATAGTGTCATAAATTTCAAAAATACGTTTTATAGTGTTGCATTTGGGAGCGAGAAAGTTATTGTTTGACGTGAGACTCATGGAAAGGATGATGTCGTGTTGATGATAACGACCTTTCAAAATGTTCCGCCTTCAAGAACATTCCCATCCGAAGCTGTGTGTTTGTCATCTCTCTCTCAGCTTGCATCCTTGTTTTAGGAAAGCCATGCATTCGTCTCTGTGACTGTTACGGTCACTGGTCTCATTTTCTCTGAGACTGTCTCATACTCATTTAGAATTCACGAAGCCCAGGAGGCAGAATGACACAGTGTTCAGCCTCACTTTCTTTCTTTCTTTTTTTTTTAATCAAGGCCAGAGACTTTATTCAGACTTCATGGTTTTTCTTTTTCTTTTTTTTTTCTTTTTTATTTTTTGAAATTTTTATTTTAACTTTAGTTTATTTTACACCACTGCATTGGCCCCGCCAAACACTGACATGAATTCACTACTTTCTTAGCCAGTTTACAGGGGCTTCCATGACCTGCTAGGTGAACACTCCTTTAGTCCTGGGCTCTGAGTAGAAATTCCTGGGTTGGGCTATGAGACTCTGTATCTTCATTATACAGAAACACCAAATAGAGCTTGAAGTCTTCAAGCCTTTCCACTGTGGTGCCAATCAGTTCTGTGGAAAGGATAGGGGACCTAGAACAGTTGTTTTTACTAAGGAAGCAACAGACACAGTGCAAAAAGCCCTACTTCCCATCCTGCCCAAGCCTTAAAAGACCCACAAAAATGGAAACATGCTTTTTTTTTTTCTCTCTCAGCTGTATATCTAGAATCCACACTTAAAAAACTCACCAAGAATGATTTTTTTAATTTTTGGTGGGAATGTGAAATGGTGTAGCCACTTTGGAAAACATATGGAGGTTCCTAAAAAGCTTAAACATAGAACTACCATAGGATCCAGCCATCCCACCTCTGGGTGTTCATCCAGAGGAAACAAAAAACAGTAACTCAAAAAGACATATGCTCCTCTATGTTCACTGCAGCGTTATTTTTGTTTTGTTTTAAATTTTGTTTATTTTAATTGGAGAATGATTGCTGTACAATATTATGGTGGTTTTTGTCATACATCAACATGAATTGGCCATGGCTGCACACACATGTCCCCCCCATCCATGCAATGTTATTTACACTAGCCAAGAGAGAGAAGCAACCTAAATGCAAACCAACTTTTAAGAATTCTTTTTTTTTTTTTTTTTGGAGTTTGGGAATAGAATTCAAAAAAAGTGTTTCCGTAAGTAAGCGATAAGTTCTTCAGAGAGTCCTGAGTTAAATTTGAGTCCACCCCACATCCAGAACCTCAGTCTTTAGGATCAATAGAATCTGATTTCAGAGTGTCCTCAGTCACCCAGTTGTGTGTGACTCTTTTGCAACCCCACAGACTGTAGCCCACCAGGCTCCTCTTTGCATGGGGTTCTCCAGGCAAGAATACCGGAGTGGGTTGCCATTTCCTCCTCCAAAGGATCTTCCTGACCCAAGGAACTCATCCACAATCTCCTGCATTGGCAGGTGGGTTCTTTACCACCGAGCCACCTGGGAAGCCCCTTTGAATTCAGAAGGTGGTATTTAAATGATGCTAAATCTCAGCTTCTTATTTTGTAAATCTGTCGTGTGTCTCCCTTGAATGTGGTAAAAACCTCTTAGGAGCTGAGATCAGGTCTTTTCTTTGGGTTCATACATCCCTGATACTCAGGGTGGTGGTACCTGGTATGGGATTGACACTCGGTGAGTAACCGTTGAGGGAGTGAATAAGCGTGCAGCCTGGGGGACTATTAGTGGCTTAGCAGAGTCACAAATACTGAAGTTCAGGGGCTTGTGAGGAAGACAGAAACTTCAAGCCTAGGTACATCGGGTCACCCCTGCTCTTTCTAGATGTGTTGACACCGGGGCTTGGCAGCAGAGCATGGTCAGTCACTGAGGTCAGGAGTCAGCAAGTGCACACTTGAAGGGCTGCTTGGTATTAACACAAAGGCAGCTACTTGTAATGAAGGAGCTGCAAGCAGCCAAACAGAACAAACAGAGAAAATTCACAAAACCAACAAACAAAACCATGTTCCATCCAGCCATGCCCTCCAGGCAGATTCCAGCTTCAGCTCTCTTAAGACTTCTTATATTCTAGTTTGAATTCGCTGCTCCCTGACCTCTCAAATTGATGATTAAAATTAGACAAATGTCTAATATTTCTTAGTATGTGCACATTCTCCTGCCTGTTTACTTGGATGCATGCATACTAAGTTGTTTCAGTAGTGTCCAACTCTTTGCAACCCTATGGACTGTAGCCCTCCAGGCTCCTCTGTTCCTGGGATTCTCCAGGCAAGAATCCTGGAGTGCTTTGCCATGCCCTCCTCCAGGGGATCTTCCTGACCCAGGTGGCAAAGAGTTGGACATAGCTTAGCAACTGAACAACAAAAACACATACTATGAACTAGATTAATTACTTAAGAAATAATCCATCCTTTTCCAGGAGTATATCAGAGGGATTATCCACCATCCCCAAGTGGGACTTATTCCAGGAATGCAGTGCTTCTTGGCCCACACTGGTTCTCTCCCTCAGATCCAGTGGACCCACCCCACGCTCTCCTCCCCTCAAGAATACCCAGCAGAAAGGACAACTTAGAACAGACATCCTTTGATTCAGCTATTTATATCACCTCATATGAGAGACTCCAGCCATTCCAAGGGCTTTTCGTCTTATTTCCAACATGCTCTTTCTTTTAGACCACAATAACCCCGGCTTGTTATTTGTCTTTCAAAGGCCTTGGGAGAACCTAGTTGATAGCCTCAAGTTTCACAGAGTCTTATTTTATTTTATTTTTAATTGGAGGATGATTACTTTACAATTTTGTAATGGTTTCTGCCATACATCAACATGAGTCAGCCTCAAGTATACATATATACCCTCCCTCTTAAACTTCCCTCCCACCTCCCTCCCCATTCCATCCCTCTAGGTTGTCACCAGAGGGTGTTTTAATTTCAGACTCTGCATCTTAAAGAGGATGTATTGGCAAGGAAAAAATTTCATCACTTCCATTTGCTTCACTTTATCCAACTAGTAAGCTTCCCAGGTGGCGTTAGTGGTAAAGAACCCACCTGCCAATGCAGGAGATATAGACATGGCCCACAGAGCTAAAGCAAAACTGTGCACTCAGCAATGAGCAGAACGCCTGGGAGGAAATGATGACCTTCTTGAGTCCTGCATTTGCAACCCACTTAATACAAAGTGAGAATTTCACAAAACAAGATGACTCCCAATACAAGTATATAAAACCCATCTCCCAGAAAACAATGTTCCACTTTTCTTTGTGTGAAGTTTAAGAAAATACCATAAAACATCATCTGATCAAGGCCCCCGAAGTACCTGTGGCTGACACATACTTGCTGTTATCATTCGTTTGAACCATTTCTCCCATCCCACAGAGCAGAGAGCAAACAGCTGGTTAGCCCTTAAATGAACATGATGGTGTAAGAATGATGTTTCGTGTGCACCCAAAGAGGTCTCACCGGATAAATAAAAGGTTGCTCATTTATTTATGATGCAAAAAATCCATTGTGCATTCAGCGAAAAGAAGCATCAATTATTTATTCAGAACTCCTGTCTCCAAGAACAACTTTTTGTGTTTATGAGGCATGACTGCTTTTATTCCTCTAAAACATGCAATTTTCTTTCTGATGGTACTGGGTGGTACTCTCAGAAAGCACGTGGCATTGTGGCAACTTGTGCATTTGATAAAGGATTTCTAGCTGGTCATACCCTTTTTATCAGATTCCCCCCATTGCCCTCAGACACCCAGGAGTCGTGAACAGATGCATAGAGTTCATTCATTCATTCACTAGCAACCTTGTTTCTTCTCCCTCACCCTGAGACAGACCTACCACATCACTAAATCATGAATCAAACTCTGGGGTCAAATATCTTCTCATGCATCACTACTTACCCTAACCCTAGTGAGGGCATGATTAAAGTGACATCATTTCTCAAAGGCATTTAAAAAAAAATTCCTTGGAATTGTATTATTTGTTTTTGTGTGTGTGCTCAGTTGTGTCTGACTCTTTGCAGCCCCAGAGACTGTAGCCCGCCAGGCTCCTCTGCCCATGGAATTTTCCAGGCAAGAATACTGGAGTGAGCTGCCTTTTCCTACTCCAAGCTACACATATACATACACATATATCATTATTTTTGGATTTCCTTCCCATTCAAGTCACCGCAGAGCACTGAGCAAAGTTCCCTGTGCTATATAGTAGGTTCTCATTAGGTATCTCTTTTATACATAGTATCAACATTGTATATGTGTCAATTCCAGTCCCCCAATTCACTCCACCACCACCCTTTCTCCCTTGGCATCTGTCTGTTTGTTTTCTATGTCTTTGTCTCTGTTTCTTCTTTGCAAATAATATCATGTTTACCATTTTTCTAGATTCCACGTGGATGTGTTCTGACAGATGTGTTATGAAACCTAATAAAGCAAAGAAAACAGTAAAAATCAAGTTGAACTCTGTAAAAGATAGCTGAAACACTCATATTCCACTACATCTGAATTTTACTTGGTGTTTTATTCATCTTTATATTCCTGTCACCTATGCCTAGAGCAGTGCTAACATAGTTGTAATAACTGTTGAATAAAAACCCCACAGAATTTATTCTGCTATTTTCCCACTCATACTCTAGCACCTCCTAGTAGCTGGGGACTTCAAGCTTCCTTCTGGTATTTTCTACAACCTTAACATTTACACCCAAATTAGAATTCTCACCACTCAAATTCATTCCTGGTTCTCATGTAAAAGCCATATTAAAATGCTTATTCTATTAGCACCCATTATTCCAGCTACCAGAAATCTGATTAAACTCATTGAATGGGAAACGGAATCTCCACAGAAGTCAGTCTGCTGTTTTTCCCTAGCAGAACATTTTGGATGAGTTTCCTTGGCTTCAGTTTTCTCACCCAGATTACCTGGTTTGTAATGTCTACTTTACATTCAGGTATTTTTGGAGAAATGAGTTCAGACAGCCATCTCACGCTCATGTTTAGCTGTGTCTGACTCTTTGCGACCCCATGGACTGTAGCCTGCCAGGCTCCTCTGTCCATGGGGATTCTCCAGGCAAGAATCTTGGAGGGGTTGCCATTTCCTTCTCCCATTAGAGGAGAGAAAGGAGGCTAGAGCCAGGTTAGGAGTGGCGAGGCTCCGTTCTCCCCACCTGGTCCTCGGGCAGGTCAGCAGGATGGCCACTTCAGGGGGGCTGAAGAAGCACGGCAGTGACATCTGTGTCTGTCTTCCCTGTGGAGCTCAGGGAGGTTAGAACCCCTTTCTCTGGTGCTCTACGGGAGAAATGGCTGTGATGGGTGTCTCGAGGACTCAGAGTCCTTAGGCTCAAGAAAGGCACCAGAGGGTTACCTTGCACGTGGCCCCCTGCCCAGAGAAACACAGAAAAGGCTAACTGGGAGCTAAACAGGTGTGTATGAAGAGACCTTTTTCAGTGGCAGGAAGGATGAAGCAACAGACTGGATGCTCAAGTAAGTGTAGAAAACGGCGGGACAAGGAAGGAAAATCCAACGAATGCTGGCTCTGCTGAGGACCAGACACTCCATCCCCCAACACACACACACACACACACACACACACACACGTGCGCAACCTGCCTGGGCACTTGGCAAGACACTGAAACACAGTGCTATGGGAATTGAAAGATCCTAATATTTACACACTCAAGAACTTATTTCTTGAGCTTCTATACATAGTTTTAAGTTCCTGGGGATAGAAAAAAAAGAAAACAGTGGCATAGGATCTTAAAAGAGAAAAGAAGATTAGCTGGAGAAAACAAGATGTCTAAGTAGGTGAGGTTGTGGCCTGAGATGAGTAATCATTCCTCAGGGATCTCAAGGATAGGGCAGGAGTCGGGAGACACCGAGAGAGAAGCGTTGATGTTCCGCTCTGGTTTCTTAGCCCAGCAGCCTGCCTTTGCCAGTGTGATGTAGAGTATGCTTCACCTTTCCTGGCTGGGCATCCACAACCAAATTTCTGGTAATTTAAACAGGTCAGAGGATGGATAGCATCACCGACTTTAGGGCCATGAGTTTGAGCAAGCTCCAGGAGTTGGTGATGGACAGGGAGGCCTGGCATGCTGCAGTCCGTGGGGTCACAAAGCATTGGACACGACTGAGCAACTGAACTGAACGGATCCTCAGAGCAAGGAAGAAGAAGCATTTTGATAGGTGACTCAGGATGGAAGCAAAAGCCGGGGACTAAATCAGCTTTCTCTCAGCCCTAGACTCTTCTTTTGGGGAATTAAAAAAAAATTATTGGAGTATAGTTGATTTGCAACGTTGTGTTAATTTCAGGTTCACAGCAAAGTGAATCAGTTATACATATACATATATCCTCTTTTTTCAGCTTCTTTTTCCACAGAGGCCATTACAGAACATTAAGTAGAGTGTCCTCTGATATACAGTAGGTCTTAATAGTTACCTATTTTATATATGGGGCTTCCCTGGAGGCTCAGAAAAGAATCTACCTGCAATGGAGGAGATGCAGGCGATGCAGGTTCAATCCCTGGGTCAGGAAGATCCCCTTGAAAGGAAATGACAACCAACTCCAGTATTCTTGCTTGGAGCATTCCATGGACAGGGCAGCCTGGTGGGCTACAGTCCATGGGGTCGCAAAGAGTCAGACACAACTGAGCAACTAACACACACACATCTTATATATAGTAGTATGTATATGTCAGTCAGAATCTCCCAATTTATCCTTCCTCCTACCTTACCCCCTGGTAACAATAAATTTGTTTTCTACATTTGTGATTCTCTGTGTTGTAAATCAGTTCATTTGTACCTTTTTTTTTTTTTTTTTTTGGTTTCCACATATAAGTGACATCATATTTTGTCTTTCTGTGTCTGACTTACTTCAGCCAGTATGACAATCTCTAGGTCAGTCAGTGTTGCTGCAAATGGCAGTATTTCATTCTTTTATATTCTCTTGATCTTGCCACTTTGGCCCATGCTCACCCTCTTGGAGCTTGTGCATTGGTTCTTCCAAAAGGACTCAACTCCTGGCCCCGATGCCCAGACACCTTCCAAGTGCCCAACCTCTCACTATGAGAAACCACACCCCCCCTAGTTTCTAAGTCCCTGGATCCCAAAGGCTGATGGAATAGAGCCAACTCTGTTTTGATGGAAACCATATGTTTGTAACTTCACGTCAGTGTCAGATGGCAAGACTCAGAGTAGAAACTCTGGCTTCTTATTCTAAGGGGTGGCTGCTTGCCTTAGGCTGGTAAAGATCTGTCTACAGTTTGCTGGAATAACCCAGTGTCCCCAAACTCCACACAAAAAGCCCTTTGGCTGGACATGCATTCACTCTTGGTTCTTCCAGACGAGGAGTCAGAATAGCCATCTCGGATTTGGAGCATTGTGTCGCCCACCCGACATGGCTCCCTGCAGAGACATGGTTCACCTAGGAGGCAGTGAGGACAAATCCCAGCTTTATCGCACGGGGTGGTGGAAAATATGAGTCACTGAACTTGAAAGTCACCCTAGTGCCTGCTGCTGATTATAAACCAAGAGGAGAGCCTGAGATGGGCAGAGTCCGGGGCCAGGACCACCCTCTCGGGCCTAAGCTCAAGACCGGGGGGTGGGGCACAAAGACTCCCATTGTTTACACTGGGGCTGTGTGATGCCCTGTCAGGAAGCGCCCTTCACAAACTGAGTTGCCTCTGCCAGCCCTTAGAGACCTGGGGAATACACTCACCCGGCCTTTGGTCTGCATGTTTAGACTCATGCCACACTGAATTTCATCTGGGAGGAAAAGCTGTTTCAGATGACCATGAATAGCAGCTTTCATCAGCTGTCACTCCCCATTAGGGCCGGCATGACGTGGAAATGTACAAGTGGCTGGGGTGGAAGCAGCTCCTTCTATCCTAAGCATTCATTGACTTCATTTGAACTGTGGTGCTGGAGAAGACTCTTGAGAGTCCCTTGGACTGCAAGGAGATCAAATCAGTCAATCCTAAAGGAAATCAACCCTGAATAGTCATTGGAAGCTGAATACTAAGACTGAAGCTAAAGCTCTAAAACATTGGCCACCTGATGTGAAGAGCCTACTCACTGGAAAAGACCCCGATGCTGGGAAAAGATTGAAAGCAAAAGAAGGGGGCAGCAGGGTATAAGATGGTATCACCAACTAAATGGACATGAATCTGAACAAACTCCAGGAGCCAGTAGAGGACGGAGGAACCTGACGTGCTACAATCCATAGGGTCACAAAAAGACAGACAGGACTGAGAAAAACAACAAAATCATTTTAAAAAGTTAAACAGTCCATTTGACTTTCCCCCCTCATCTTGCTTAGCTTCATCTGACTCTGGGGCAGAAAAAGTGTGGTACCTTAAGGCCAGACCTGGGTGGAACTAAGATGCTGATCTGGATGGTTTGGGGGGCTCCAATGAGTGTTCTTTCCCTTGGAGAAGTCAGCTGCAAGCCTCAGCTTCCTCATATGGACTTGGCCTGTTTTAGGAGAAATGGGATAACATCCCTGTGGGTAGGTTTCCTGTCTTATATTTGTCTTTAGGAGTAGATATGGACTTGCTTCAGTGGAACTTGGTAAACTAGCTCTCTTAGGGAAAAAAGGAAAAGAAAGACCATATTTGTAGTGTTTGCTAATTTCCACAGTGTAAATACTCTCATCATGGTTGAGTTCAAGTTACCAACATTGTAACCGAATGTGGGGTCTGACTGCTTGCCTCTCAAAAGCCAGTAAAAAAGACCAGGTGGATGGAAAAGAGAGTTTGCTTTATTTTGGATGCTGCCAACAGGTGGGGGTGTGGGGAGAGGGTGCACTCCTGTGCAAAGATCATCTCCCCCATCCCTAACAATCAGAGGGTAAGATCAACATCAAAAGAATATATTAAAAGAGAGAGAGATTGTCAGGTGTCAGTCAGAAGAGGCTCACTGAAGGGCTCAGAGAAGGGTAGTAGCTGAAGTCATGGAGTGATTGGAGGAAGGATTATGAAAAAAAAGCATTGCAACAGGGTCATGAAAGGGTCAGAGTGTGACGACCTACAGATAAATTAGGAGGAAGAACAAGAGTAGAATATTCCAAAAGGCATGAGCCAGACACGTGGATTGTCAGATGGGTAGCAGGAAAGGAAGAAAGGAATCACAAAAAAGTAGCATCTGAAAAAAAAAAATCCAGACCAATTATGGGAAGACAAATAGTGGATTAATAAAATTTTTTGAACAAGAAGTTTCTAGAACATTACTGTAGTGGTAGGGTGAAGTCAGGGACATAAAAGAAACAGGATCCTTTTCATTGATCTGTCCTTGGACATCAAGGAGATCAAACCAATCAATCCTAAAAGAAATAAACCCTGAATGTTCACTGGAAGAACTGATGTTGAAGCTGAAGCTCCAATACTTTGGCCACCTGATGCCAACAGCCAACACATTATAAAAGACCTTGATGCTGGGAAAGACTGAGGGCAGGAGGAGAAGGGGGCAACAGGATGAGATGGTTGGATGGCACCATTGACTCAATGGGCATGAGCTTGAGCAAACTCCAGGAGACAGTAAAGGACAGGGAAGCCTGGAGTGCTATAGTCCATGGGGTCACAAAGAGTTGAACATGAGTGAGCAACTGAACAACGCTCCAGAAACAATCTGACATTTAAACTTCTGACCAGGATGCTATGTGCATTAAAAGATGACAGTGGATGTAACATCTGGCATGGATGAAAAGGATACAGGAGTTGTACAACACTAGCTCTGGAGGTCAGTTGACTTGGCCCAGACAGCCTGCCAGTGCCCCAGTACTTGCCACGGAGAAAGGTGGTCCCCACAGCTGTCTGAATGAGGGATGAACAACTAGAGAAAGAGGAGACAATAGGATTCACTCATGAAACTTTCTTGGTGGTTTTCTTTACAAAAGTGTGGTCTCTAGGGGACTTCCCAGGAGGTCCAATGATTAAGACTTCTAATTCAGGAAGTGTAGGTTCGATCCCTGGTCAGGGATCTAAGATCTACATGCCTCTTGGCCAAAAAACCAAAACATAAAACAGAAGCAATGTTGTAACAAATTCAATGAAGCCTTTCAAAATAGTCTACATTAAAAACAATTTTTTTTAAGTTCGTTTAAAATGGTCCATATCAAAGCATGCATGCTCAGTCATGTCCAACTCTTTATGACCTCATGGACTGTGGCCTGCCAGGCTCCTCTATCCATGGGATTCCCCAGGCAAGAATACTGGAGTGAGTTGCCATTTCCTCCTCCAGGGGATCTTCCCAGACCAGGGATAGAACCCTCATCTCCTGCATCGGCAGCTGGGTTCTTTACCACCGAGCCACCAGGGAAGCTTGAGTGTAGCCTACTAGGCTGCTCTGAGAGACACAGACCAAAAGGCTCTGACAATGGCCTTCATTATCTTCATCCAGAAAATGTGATAGAAACCCCTGACCCTTTTTTTTTTCTCTCTCAAGGCTACAGCTTTGCCCACTGAAAGGGCATTTATGGCCAAGCCTGTGATGACAACATGGCTTTCCTTGGTTGCTCTTGAACATAATGAAGCAGAGAAGAAAAGGCAGGCCTTTGGATTCCCAGCTTCACTAGTGGCTAATGAATCAAGCACTGCATCCCGGGATACCATGGGTATTAATGACCAGTACGTGCAGGATTTATGGGGGCATATGGCGGTGAGAAGGGACTCCGCTATGAACTGTTCCCCTGGAGTGGGGGCGCTGCGTGCCCAAGGGGACAGTCGGGTGCCAAGGAACAGATGTCTTCCTGCCCTGGTTACTCACCTGGGTTCTGTAATGAAGGAGGTCCTGGCTGACAAGTTCCTCCAACACTTTTAAAACCACATTTCCTGTGAAAGTCTCTTAGAGAAGTAAAAGTTAACAGAAAGCACAGTGAGGGGCCAGGATCAGGTTGCCTGGGGGAAATATATTCGAATTCACTCAAGACTATAGACCCCGCTGATGTAGCTATTCTGACATGACGTGGTAAACTTAGAGGGAGTTTTTTCACTTCTTTCACATGCCTTGTCCCTATAGCAGGGGTGATGTTCCCCTGAGCCCACACAAGAGAGGCCCCCCAGACCTCACTAGGAGGGGAACTGTTTCATCCCGAGTGATGTGAATATCAGCGACAGCTGACATTTATCAAGTACCCATCACTCGCCAAGCCCTGCTCTCAGAACCTGATGCACACAACTTTACAGAATCTTTACAAGGATTCTAAGGATCTGACGTCATTGATATCTCCATTAACATAGGAAAGAGAAGCAAATTAAAAGCACCATCATCTGACTCTGTGCTCTTTGGAAACCCAGATATCTCTGGGCTCTGGTATTCCAGATGTAGGTCTGGGAAGCTGAAATGTGATGAAGCTGAACATACTATCAAAGAGGTCTCATACTATTTGAGACCCCAGGGATCTTGTCCATCTTTCTTTCTAAGCCTCACTTCCCCATTTGACCCCTTGAGCTCATGCCCTGAGGTCTACAGCAGGGATGCAGATAGAGCCATCGTGTGCAGCAGCTTTGGCCACTTGGTAGTAGGTTCTCTAAGCATGTGCCTGGGGAGGATTTTACAGGGATTCAGGGTTCGATACATCATTGCACTATGAACGGAGAACGGCGTCTTCCGTGAGTGTGGGAGGCAGTGGACAACACAGGGGTGGCAGGTAATGTTCATCCCCACAGTGGTGCCATTGGGCCTCCACTGACCCCTCAGTAGGGACCTGGAACAATAAACCGGCTCATTAACTCGGGCGTTCTCACTGTGGCAGCACAGTGCTGTCTCGCACCTTCACACCGCCAGCAACAATCCCATCCACCCTGGGAGAGATGGTCCACGGTGATGAGGCTGGAGACTCAGAGAAGAGTTTCACCAAACACTGGCCCTAGGTCAGAAGTAATTTACTTGAATCTCCATGTAAAATAAGACAGACTGTCCCATAAGTGAGCGCCAGTGAATGCCAGGAACAGACCCTGTGTTGTATGAAATGGGTGCCGTTTGTTACATACAATATAAAACACAAACAAAATCTATTTTATTTTTAAACAGGAATAACATGGAACAGAAAATGGCCAACAAAGTACATACAAACAGATGTTTTCAAACTCTTTAAATCTCTATTACAGAAGACATACACACTTCATGTTACTAGAAAGAGATAGGAAACCTGGTATAGTGGTGCAACTTAATAAATATATTTAAAATGGGATTTTCCAATTTTAAGCTTAATTTTATTTATTTATTTTTTTGCCATTCCCAGCAGCATTCAGGATCTTAGCTCCCTGATCAGGGATCAAACTCGTGCCCCCTGTAGTGGAAAGGTGGACTCCTAACCCCTGGACCATCAAGGAAGTCCCTTAAGCTTAAAATTTCAATTTATTATTATTGCTTATAATATTCTTTTTTTTTTACTTTATCACATCAAATTTACACTTAATACATTAAATGTAATTAAGACATTAAACATTAATGTCTAGTTTAAATTACCAGAGTAGATAAGTTAAAGAATTAAGAAAATTCTCAGAGAAACATTTTGAATAAAAGACCTCAGCAGCTTCGTAAGAACTAATCAAAAATTATGGACTGAAAACAGAAGAAAAATTATATTTGCTCAGAGAAAAAGAAAAGGTCAATTGTCTCAGATGAAGCAAAATTTGCAATACTGAAAAGAAAATTCAAAGCACATAAAACCTAACTTTTTGATGATTTAGTCACAGAAAAATATTTTTAAGGATCTTTGAAAGGCTTTTTTTTCTTTGTTAATGGTCATCAAATACAACCAAACAACTTGGAACTTCAAATAGAGTGCCCTCTTAATAGCATCTATGTAAATATAATTTCTACTTCAACAAATATGAGAAAATAAATTACATTGAATCAACATCCACTACCACCAATGGTCTCCTTTCAGTGGCCTTTGCAATCCAGGGGGAAGAAAGTAAATGAACATGTGCCATCGGCTTAATAAAACCCAACCAGCAAGGCAAACGATGAATTTGCTTGTTTTTCATGAACCTTGATACATTTGCAAAAATCCCTAGGAAGCCTAGACGTACCCTTGAAAAATTACAACTCTTATTTCAGAAAAGGCAGAGAAGCTAAAACTCTTTAACCAATTTGACAGATATATAAAATGCTAATAGTTGTAGTCGGTAAAGCTGGGAGCCTTGTAAAGTTTTATTTCATAGCACATAAGTCCTATTTCATGGTGAATATCTTCATTTTATAGAAGTGCTACTAAAGAGCATTTGCGTCATGTTGAGGTTTTGCAATTGTAATCATGAATTAATTCCATGACCTCAAAACAGTCTGATAAATACAACTTCTCAGTTTGATTAACCTAGTTTATATTTGGAGAGGTTGAACAATACCCTTGCCAGTATATGAGTTATCTTCTCTCATCAGGCTTTTTTCCCCTAAAGTTATCACTTAAAAAAATCAATATATTTTAAACTTGCAAACCATCATCTTTCTTCCTCTCCTTTTTTTCCCCCTTTTGACCACATTGTGCAGTAAGTAGGATCTTAGCTCCCTGACCAAGGATCAAACCAGAGACTCCTGCATTAAAAGCGCAAAGTCTTAACCACTGGACCCTTAAGTAAGTCCCTTCCGCTTCTAATAAAAACAGGAAATGTGAACTTATATTGTCTCCATACCTGATGATTACAGAAGTGGGATGTGGGGTACACTGGTATTAAGTCTGCTCAATCCCTATGCCAGTGACAAGAATTCTTAAAATAAAGACAATACTCTGCCGTGTGGTTGCAAAGGTCTTAGAGAGGATGTGCCACTGAACTTAGGGGCTCCAGGAATAGTCTGTGATGAACATGGAAAGATCCACCTTCAGGAGTGCTGATGAAAAAAAGTTAATATTTGGCATCAAGAGGCTTGAGCAAACTTTAACATGGACACAATTAAAATGTGTCATCATTAGGGTTCACCAAGCCATCCTATTTTCACGTTTGACAAAAACAAATGTTCATCCTTATTGAGAGCTTATGGGAACATTTAAGACCATCTCACCTACTCTCTGAGGAGCCAGGTGAGCCTCTAAGAACTTTAAAGATTTATGCAGAGTCACAAGAGAGAATAGGGACATGAGGCCGTGGGGGCTGCTCCTTGTGGCTTCTGACAGCCCTTCTCTGGCGAGACCCATGGGTCCCTCCACCACGTGACTCTGAGGGTTTGCTTCCTGTTGGATGATTTAGAGTCAGCAAGCCTAGGTGGACTCCCCGCTGCCCATGATTTGTTTCTGCAAAATAGGGGGTTGTGACTGTGGACTCTCAAACACGAACTCCGTCAGTGGGTTTATGCTACTCCTCTCTCCTTCCATCTCTGCTTCGAGAACTTTAGGATTCAGAAGTTTCCAGTGTGTGTTTGAGCAGTCTTCTAATTTCAGGGTGAAATAATATTAAAATGAAGAGCAGTTATCCCAAGTTGCATAATCTGTGCGGAGAGGCAAGGAAATGCATAGGAAGACAGGAATATACCTGTGTAAAATTATTCATACAAACAGTCATGTCCTAAAAGATAGAGAGGGAGTCTGTAAGCCTTCTAAACAATAGCTACTAGAAACGCTGAAACTTACATTGTATTTGCTATGTGCCAGGCACTGGGCTTCCCTGGTGGCTCAGATGGTAAAGAATCCACGTGCAATGCAGGAAAGAGACCTGAGTTCAATCCCTGGTTTAGGAAGATCCCCTGGAGAAGGGATAGCAACCCACTCCAGCATTCTTGCCTGAAGAATTCCATGGGCTGAGAAGTCTGGTGGGCTACAGTCCATGGGGTCGCACTATGAGGTGCCATGAGAAGCCAAATTTACAGAGACAGAGAGGAGAACAGAGGCTACGCGGGGGGAGGAGGGGAGACGGGGAGTTATTGTGTAGAGTTTTAGGTTTAGAGCTTCTGTCTGGAAGGATGACTTTCTGGAGATGGATGGTGGTGATGGCTGCCCAACAACATTATGAATATGTTTAATGATGCCGGATTATACACTTCATGGTTTAAGATGGTAGATTTTAAGTGTATTTTATCAAAGAATTTTTTTAAAGATCCCTTTTTAAAAAGAGAGTTCCAAAGATCCCTTGGAAACTAAGTAACTTCCCACGAAATTCAAGCCAACTGGATTTAACTATTAAAACCTTAGATGTCAGGACATGTCTTTTTGGGTCACTCGATGGCGATCTTTGGGCAAGCACTGGACTCAGAAGGCATTTGTATGGCTAAGCAAGAGGCAAGAAGCAGAGTCCTCATTTCTAAAAGGTTATCAATGGTGATTCTCTCAGCAGTAAAGGATTCACAGAGTGAGGTTCTATCTCTTTCTCGAGCAGGCAATGGATGGTGCAGTTGGTAGAAAAAGTCAGAGTAAAAAAATCCACAGAAAATAGCGTATGTCAGTGGAAAACCATGGTCTGTCTGGACCAGATCAAAGTGATGATGGAGGCAATGATTAACACAAGAATGAATAAGTTTCTTCATAGCTATATTTTACTGTTCAAGGTGGGAGGTAGTCTGTAAATTAAAGGGCCAAAAATGGATGGATTAAGAGAGTCTCAGTTTAGAAACTGTTATTAAGGACTTTTTTTAAACAGATTTTTTTTTCCCCAGAATCCAGAAAAGATATGGCCATAGAGTCAAGGATTGAGAACACGGGGGCAGCAGAAAAAATAGGAAGTAATTCACAGTTCAAGGGTAGTCGTGGCTCCTCTGACAGTGACACATGTAGCCAAGCAAGAGAGGAAGGAAATGTCTGGTGGCCAAGCGAGCACTGATTCTTATTAATAAAAGCAAATTGCAGTCACAATTTTAAAAAAATGTTTGGTGAGTTGGACAAATGATTGAACAGATATAGAAACTGTATTTTATTTTATTATTTTTTTGACAGTGCTGCGCAGCATGTGGGATCTAAGTTCCCTAGCCAGGGATTGAACCCATGCCCCTTGCAGTGGTAGCCCAGAGTTTTAACCCCTGGAATTCCAAGAAGTCCAGTTGGTAACAGTCTTCAGTGGACTATGGCAAACAGTTAAAGTGATGGAAATGATAATCATTTTAAGAGACAGAAGAAAAATCGTTGTGACAGCCCCGGCCATAAAATGCTTCCAGACATTTCAGTTGGAATAAACTTGACAGTACAGTTTATCCTGTGCATTTAAAGAGAAAATGAGAAAAAATGAGGTTTAGTGGTACTGAATGATTCATGCAAGATTTCATCCTTTCTGGTCAATTCGAGACTATTCACAAAATTATACACAAGTCCCGGGGTTTCATCATGAAGGCACAGAAAGAGCTGATGAATTGGAACATCATTTTTAAAAAAACAGAGAGAGAAAGAAGATAGGGTTAAGAAAATGGATGGATTGGACAAACCATGGATTCCTTTCATGGTCTATTTAAGAAGGAAATGTTCCCTAGAGAAGGAAATGGCAACCCACTCCAGTATTCTTGCCTGGGAAACCCCGGGGACAGAGGAGCCTGGTGGGTTAAGTAAATCTAATGAATCTAATGAAGTGTTAGTTAAATCTAATGAATGTATAATCCTATTATTTATCAGCATGGCTATCTCCCTGACCTGAAGCAATGAATGGGGGAAAATTTAAATAATGTAGGAAATGAGAAAGACTGGTTAGAAAGGTGCTAAAGAGTCAGACAAAGGTGGGCAGCACAGGTCTAGACGCACAGCAGACACCATGGTAACAATACTAGAAAAAAGCTGGTGGTAGTGGTTTACTCATGCAGTCATGTCTGACTCTTTGCGACCCCATGGACTGTAGCCCACCAGGCTCCTCTTTCCATGGAATTTTCCAGGCAGGAATTCTGAAGTGGGTTGCTCTCTCCTGCTCCAGGGGATCTTCCCGACCTAGGGATTGAACCCTGAGTCTCCTGCATTGCAGGCAGATTCTTTATCAATCCACCAGGGAAGCCCGGAGAACAATAAAAATGATGACGCTAAAGCTGGAGAGACCAGAGCGAGAGTCAGTTAAATAATGAAGGCGTCATTGGAACAAACTGGCCTGAAAAAGCAGGGAAGAGACTGCTGAGAGAGCTAAGGTCACACGCTGAAGGACTGATGAGGGAGACGGACTCTGCACATTTTGATCACGTGGGAGATTTGCAACTTGAGTTCAGAGACAGGATGAGGCTGGTCAAGAGAGATCTGCTCCCAAGTTTTTTGTGTTTTCATTATATACGGCTCAGGCTAGTCGAGTTTACCATTCTGTTGATACAGAACTTTTTATTAATGGCCTCATCAAATAGCAGGGGCCAAACAGTCTGAAGAGGAGCTCATTATTTTTGGCTGGGTGGAAGAAGAGCTGGATGTGTTGAGTATAGAATAATTTTACAGTTGAAAGCCGAGGCTGCTTCGTGCTTTCACATCTTTGTGGATAAGAAGGGATGAGAAAGCTGCATCCTCAAAAAAGTTTCAATGCCAGATGCTTGGATACTGGAGGGAAGGGGGTTTTTCTCTAAAAAGAACTTTTCCTAAAATGAAAAGTGTTAGTTACTCAGTCGTGTCTGACTCTTTGCAACCCTGCCAGGCTCCTCAGTCCATGGGATTCTCCAGGCAAGAATACTGGAGTGGGTTGCCATGCCCTCCTCCAGGAGATCTTCCCGACCCAGGTATCGAACCCATGACTCCTGCATTGCAAGCAGATTCTTTACTGTCTGAGCCATCATGGAAGCCCAAAATGAAAAGACACATTCTAATAAAAGGTGAAGAGGATCAAAGAAGGCAGAAAAAAGGCCAAGTTTAGAAATAAAAAATAACGTATGGTTTTGGGGCCAGGTGGTTACCAAAAGCGAAAAGTAACAGTTAAAGAGTCTCAGTGAAAAGAAAGGAATGAATCTAAAAAAAATAAGGATGCAAGATGATTTTGGTATAGGATTTAGATGTAATAAAATGTTGAGGGGTAAGAGGTCACCTAGAAGAGAAATGATATGGAAGCAAGAAGGGTGGGGGGAGAAAAGGGTGCAAAGATATTTGTAAGTTATTCAGTTGATGGGACATGTGGAGTTTGTTGGAAATGCTGAAGAGCTATAACAGACTAAACTTTTTTTTTTCAATTTAGAAATGAAAGAAACTGTTCAGACCTAACTAAAGTATAAACATGCTTTGAATCATTCTATATAAAGGTAAGTTATTATTATTCTAGAATATTTGCTGGGACTCTTTGTGACAAAGAACAATTGATCTGAGCTTTAAAGGGTAAGATCAAGTGGTCTGAAATAAGAACTAGGTTTGGCTCTAGAGGTATCCGTTGATGATAACTCATCAAGAACTCTTGTTCCCTCTGAAAAACTGCAGTGAAATGACTGTCAAGTTTTCTCACTTCCTACTGTTCCTTGGTTGACCAGCTGTTGCAGGCTTGAAATAAAGAAATCTGAGCTTAGATAAGGATTTGTGGGAAAACAGGTGGGAGAAACATGCCTCTGCCCAGACCAGAGGCAGACGACCTTTCAGGACTGGAATGCCAAGTCGCTGACCCTGGCCCTTCAGGTCAAGGATGAAGGGCGGGGCCCTGGAGCCCTGGGAAGTGTCCTTCCGAGAACACCTCCAGCTCCAGTCAAAGGCGTGCCCCCAACTTTCACCTCTGTTTCATTCATCTTCCTGTGGGCCCTGTTTTTCTTAATGTATATACCATTGGGGAAATTGAAATCCATCTGACCCTCGTCTCTCCTGGTGTCTGTATCAGATAAACAGACTACTTTCCCTAGAGCTGAAGCTGAGAGCAGCTGCCTTAGGGGGACTGTAAGTACCTGAAGTGTGGAGTGGACAGCACGTGGCATGGTGCCTTTGAAGAGCGGGTAGAACTTAGACCAGTAGGTGAAGCCCCTGAGGACACCAGGGATCCGTGGATACAGGTAGGTGAAGGCGGAGAGAAGGCACTTGGAAAGTGGAAGGGAGCAGGGAGCTTGGAGGTAGGAGGGGAAAATTTACATCACTTCTCTTTGCAATGAAAAGAAGCCCCCAAGGATGATAAATACTCGATGTTTACTATAAGAAACACGTGGACCATAGTTTAGCAATGTGTGGACTAGACAGTAACCTTGACGCCTCTGAGGAATTAGAAAGCTAGAAATCTAGCCTCATCACATACCAGCCAGCCAGAGCTAGCAAAGGACGCCGTTTCATCCTGTCTGACCCTTTGTACCTGAAAGATCAGACCCAGGATGACGGGAATGAAAAGGGCTCAGAGAAGAATGCATGATCCTTCTTTCTTATTACCTTTTGACAGTGAAATTAGAGGAGAGTTAAGATGTTGAGTATACAGCTATTAAAAGAACACAGCCAACAGTTGGAAATATAACTAGAAAATTAGGGTTATAGCCTGAAACATACTCACTAAATATTTTAAATGTCCCACAATGGATTCCTATATTAGAAGCTATTTCTATTTTCAGCTTTTTTAATTCTCCTGACTTAATAAAAATCCATTATTTTATTACTCTGTATTTGAGGTTGCACTGCTTTATAATTTTCCCAAATTCATTTTTTTTTTTAAGTTTTAAAGGTCCCAAAATTTCATGATGTGACAAACAGGTCTGTGCTTTTCCTATCCATGGTTCTCACCTGTGTAGCTGAGACTCTGAATGCAAATCTGTTTTCACATTGATGAAGATATTTCACGGACCATCAACTCCACGTAACACTGATGTTTCTTGATGTTTGGGTTTTGAAAGTCCCATTCTTCCACACAAGCATCAGTTCAGTTCAGTTCAGTTCAGTTCAGTCACTCAGTCGTCTCCGACTCTTTGTGACCCCATGAATCGCAGCATGCCAGGCCTCCCTGTCCATCACCATCTCCCGGAGTTCACCCAGACTCACGTCCATCGAGTCAGTGATGCCATCCAGCCATCTCATCCTCTGTCGTCCCCTTCTCCTCCTGCCCCCAATCCCTCCCAGCATCAGAGTCTTTTCCAATGAGTCAACTCTTCACATGAGGTGGCCAAAGTACTGGAG